>JAQFYZ010000736.1:0-34095 GCA_034695085.1 Cylindroiulus punctatus | reverse complement strand
TTTCATTTATGTTGCTCTATTGGTACTTGAATACATTTAGTTTTTCTAGTGAACTTATAATTCTGTCCAGCACTGTAATTTGGCGTCTTTTAGTGCGTGCAGTCAGACGAGAAATTATATTTCATCCCCACCATGCGAGTTTACCAATCGATTTTTGTCGTTTTTTCATTTTTTATCTCTTGCATCTATGAGACTAATCCAACATTTTACAATACAGTTTTTAAGCACGCCATATATCATTATTTTTTGCCACCCTAGCAATTAATTCTTGTAGCACAATGTGGGTAACAAGTTTTTTTTCTCAACTTTGGTTGTTACATTTTTAGGGATGGTAAGGCGATGTGATTATGACAAATTTGATTAGGATAAATGAATGCAATTCATCAATGCTCGTTGGTTTTAGTTTCACAAATACATCTGTAGGTCATACTTTAATAGGCACATTTTTAAAAGTAATCCCTATTTGCATATCGTTCATTTTGCTCGATTTTCTCAACTCATTCCACCCTCCCATACGTGTGATTGTTGATTGTTCTCGTTTAATTGAATCAAACATGACGATTTCTCCCTCACAATTTAATCGAGTCAAACCTTGCGTGAAAGAAACGTACTAAAGCGTGTTTGCTTTTGCATTATGTCTGCCTTTTAAAATATGAGAGCTGCATCTTGCAATCATCACAGGACCCTAATTGATTGCTATTGTTTGTATGACGACCATTAAGGAATATCAAAACCGCCGCCGGATTTGCTGGGAAATAGAAATGCAAATTTGGATATTTTTATCATGTATAACGCTTATTTTCGATGGAAGTAATCTAACAGTACTCCGTCTAATTCAATAATAGCAGCTTGATATGTTTTTTTTTTCTGTCGTCAGTCAAAATTTACAGGGTTTACTACAATTTCTGGAAACAGAAAAATGTCTGAGAATTGAAGGAGAAATCAATGAATTATCTGGGTATTTGTGATAAAAACAAGCAGTTGTCATGGGGAAGTAGGGGGATTTTTAAAGGATTTGACTGGACTTATCCTTCTGGGTGTCAATATATGTGCACCAAATGGAAAAGCAAAGCAAATGGCTAAAAAGATGTAGAGCTAGTATTCATTGAATCCCAACAATTGTTGACAATGAGGGAGAGACAGATTATTGTAAATAATTACAATTTTGTTCAATTCCTAATCTACTAGTGTTGCCATACGATTTGGAATTTTATTCCAACGTTGATTTTTACAATGTTGCACTTATGCAGATGTACATGTAGCACAAATTGGATGAGAATCCAATGACATGTAATTCTTACCACTAATTCGTTCTGGACATAATGTGACAGGTTATCAGACACTTATTTGCATATTTTATTGCGACCCTTATTTCCCTCTAAATTTCACGTTGCATAACAGTTGTGCATTTTAAATTAAATCTGAACTTGTCGCATTTTTGGGGTGTGCAACCTTGCAATGATTAACGCTGATTTTCGTTTTAATTCATTATCCTATCTCTCAGGCATGTTCACGTCAATCAATGTTAATATTTAGTGTAACGATGCTGCATAAACTGAACTCCAGGTTCATTGATGCACCCTGTATTTGCAAGGCTAGACAACAGTGCGTAATCCCAAAGGCCATGTTGTGCACTTATGAGGCACTTATCCAGCCCTATTCTTGTCTCTCTTCATTTTTCATTGTTACAAAAGGGATGGGGATTGCCCGCCTTCCAACCAGGGTCGCTCATAAACACCGTCCTTGAATTTACCTCCAGAATTGGTGCATTTTTTAAAGGTCGTTCTCCCGTACGAATGGGGCTCGTCCTGTGCTTTTGTTTCGCAATTATTCCCTTTATTTTTTTGCCTCAATGTCTGGTTTCCTCCCCTTTAAACCGTAATGTTTGTACCAGTCATGGTATTGATTGATTCTGTGCGTGAGTCATGGGCTTTTCACATGAGGAAGACAATTTCCAACTCCAACAGTCTGTGGCTGCCTCAATGCCTGTCGCATTAAGCCTACAGAGGCACCCACGTGTATTGTAAAAATCCATTGTCTGACTCCTATCTGCCATGGAGTTTACATGGGAAGCGACCAAGGTTGGTGCGCCCTTGCATATTGTCAAATGGATAATGGAAAATTGAATTAGAAGCGTTTTTTGCTGGCCATAAAACGGATGCTCGCCAAATTCCCAGTGACTGAACTGCGGATTTTTGGGATCTGCCATTGGCTAGCTCCAAAGGACTCTGGAAATAATTTTCTACTTGTTTTGGATGTTTCAGAGGCAGCTCCGGGTGCACGATGCCAAACAAGTGGAAGCCAAGGCAGCTAGGATCAAGGAATGGGTCACTAACAAGTTAAAAGAGGTAAGAACATGAATTCTTTAAAAATGTAATAGATCTCATAGGTCCAAACTAAGCCAAGACGTCATATTTAGTTTGAAACGAAAAACTACATTGTATTGTCTTGCCGAAACATATATAGGCATGACAAAATACTGTACGTGTAACATTATTGACTCCCTGTATGTTTGGCTGCGTTTGAAGACCATACATTTCCATTACTCTACACAAGTGTATTTAAGTGATCTTGGACGAATATTTTCTGGTAAACACTGTATATGCATGGAACATCATTGCCAATACTCCTTTCAAATAATTCTCAAAATATTGCTGGTGTTGATGTCCATGTCGTATTATTAAGCAAAATGTGCGTTGTAATTTCACGTAAAAATATATTTTCCGCTATACCTGAGTGCTTTCTGGGAAACTTTTCCGTTGACATCTGACCAGTTAGGTAATGGCATTAGCGAAATTGCATGCGTTTAAAAAGCCGGATTAACTTACAGGAGTATTTAATGCATTTATGAAAACGATTTTATTAAATCAGAGTTTGTTGTGCCCCGTGAGATGTTTCGGGCTGATGGTTTCGGTTGTTTGGTCATTTTGCGACATCAGGTCGTAAATGACATAACGGATTCATTGAATTATGAGAAGGTGGGGGAGGGTGTTATGTCTGCCATTATCCCCATGGGCCCCTGTGCTTGTATGGGCATCAACTGAGTGCAGGAGGATACAAGACATGACCGTCCACTCGATACTTGGATGAGCTTAATTGCATTTATCGTAATGTAACATGGATTCGTAGGATTCACCGAGGCACTTAAGCGGGACGTCATGAAAATTTCATAAAGTTGGCTTTCCCTCCAAATGGAATTAATAAGCTTGTTAAGCAAGTTTTAGCGGACATGCATACTTGATAATACGCTTGGGGGCCGTGCATAAACGTTGTCCAAGGTTGGAGGAGGAATTGCACTGGAGTATATTTATTGATTCGGTTCTATGGGGCAAGTAAATACATTGTTCATTCAAGTTATCTCTTGCTTCCTTTCCATGCCTGAGATCTACCTATGCACTATACGTTAGCATAGAATGCACGCATCTGGATGCCTTGAAATTAAACTTTAAACAATTTTCATTTCTCATGAGGCAAATGTAAGGGCTGAGTAACTTAAATAATTGATGAGATTTTCAGCAAGATGAATGTTGTGGGGCACGTTTCGCATTTTACCATCCATAATAAATTACTTTAATCTTGTCTCGTTTAAAAATTAGTCGGAAAAATTAATGGCATATTTTGATGTCATCCGAAATAAAAGCTGACAAAGCGATGCATTTTGTAGACGTTTCTGAAGAAAAATGATACAAAGCAATGAAGCAAGTTGCCAAAAAATTGAAATTTGCTAAACACTTAATAGAAAAATATAATTTCTAAGCAGATATTTGTAGACATCTTCTGTGTTGACATTTCTAAAGATAAACTGTCTGTAATAATGCAACATTTCAACATAATTGGTGACTGGGTATACACACTGTCTTCCAATTTGGGTAATTGTTGATTAATCATTCCTAAATTTGCGATGTGGATGTATTTAAGAAATTGGAATTTGACATAGATTTTAATTCTGTATACATGTACATAAGATGCATCCTTTAAATGCATTGTAAATACAACATTAATCAAATTTATAATTATTGGAACCTTGTAGCCCCTTATTGAAATGATATTAAAGTCATGGAAATCATAGAAAATTCATGAAATTTGGGTTGTCTGAAAATGACAAATATGTGATGGCATGAAGTTTTAATGACCTTTTTTTTCCAAATGGCATTCAGTTATTTTATTAACTCAATTATGCAGTACTCCAGTGTTTACTCTGGTAAAGTCAGGAAAATTGATTGAGTACTATAATTATATTTAAAATAATTGGTTTTTGTTATGTTGTAAAACTTTTTTTTTTTTATCTTTTAAAATATATCATGTTAAAACTTGATTTGTGCTATATCCTCAAATAACAATTCTAATAAGTTGTATTCTGCTAAATGCATGATGACGTCGGATTCAAAACTTAAGAGATAAATGCTACATACTTAACTGTCAAGAACGTGTTTTTTTTTTCAATATTTTTCAGATTTGTTGAATTTCATGTAAAATGTTTCTAAAATACTGAAAATACTGTAAATTCTAGGAAAGTCGACTTGAAAATTTGTTTGGGAATCCTGTATCTGCAAATTACCTCAGATTTACATAAATTTTAGTTTTACTGTCCATTTGATGTGTAAGTTAAGGGTAAAGATGTTATTTGCTTTTCAAGTCTTGGCTGTTATTATGTTTGAGGTAATTTCCCACACCCCCCCCCCCCCTAACTCATTACAACTTAGTTGTTTCATTGCAGCAGCAATTGAACGTTTACAAACTGCTGTAATATCAGGGAATCGTTTGCACAGTTTGGTGCAAATCCATCTTGTGATTTTCTTTGTATGCTCGGCAATATCTTAATCCTTCCAAATATATAATTCATGTATTCCGAGGTATGGTGAAGGAAAATTGTTCTGGGAAATATTGATGCTAGAAGAACCTCTAAAAGCATTGGGTGGTGGAAATGTTGAGAAAAAAAATTTGGTATTCAAAATAAGCTGTTACTGGTGTCAGAATGATGCTGAAGGGGCAGGAAAGAGCCGTCAAAATCTACAGATCTATGAATACAAATAACAACATGAATGTGTAAAGAGGGTAGCATTTTTAAGTTGGAAACCTTGCCTTTTCCTTATGCACCAGTCAATTGTAAATGCGCAAAACTTTCCCTTCTCCCAATGAGTTGGGCACTGTACGTGATGTGAGACCATAAACATTTATTATACGAGGGGCATTTGAAAAATATCTCTGTGCGCCTGTTTCTTGAGAATTTTTCACTGATTCGACAAGTTAACATTATACAAAAAATGATGTGGATGTCACATTCTGGAAATATTCTGCGTTCAGCTTATCCCGGTCTTTTTTATAATTCGTCTTCAATCAACATGCGATGCAATCACTATTCGAATGGCCCCTGTTTTATTTCTACTAGTCGTTATTAAATTTGCTGAACTGCACTTTTGACAACATTAAATTTCGGTTTTATTCAAATGTACCGTGTTTGCGGATGGGCGAAATTGTTGGCTTTCGAGTGCTTTTAAGTAAACTGATGATGACAAGGCGGCATCCATAAAGTGGACTTTTCTCATAAATTTACATGTCGTTGTCTTCTATGAAAAATGGAGGTACAGGATTTTTCTTAATGCCGCCATTTTGAATTTATAACTCAAGTTAATCTGTGGTCATGGTCCCTATGCTTAAAAATTAATGTTTATAGAATTATATTTAATTACAGGTCAACAGTATGGTTAACATATAGTTTTCTTAAACACACCACAAACATCACTTCTTCATTAATTTTCAATAGTCTCAGTGCACATATGTTTTTAGACAGCATCTAAATGTACAGTACATGTGTATACAGTATAAACACCACAACATCCTGTTTTCCTCGTGCAGTTATAATATATTATAAGTACGTTCAGTATTATTGCCTAATATTGTACGTGTTCATTCATATTCAATGACTGGTTTGATGTGTCCAAATTGGCCATGCAATAAATCGTCCAATTTTATATTTAAAATCGATGGAAAATTGTTTGGTTGGCTATGGTAACTTTTTTACTTGATTTGTGACTAGATTAGAGATTACTAGTTACGGACAATGCCTATAGTTACTTTGATAAATCACCTGCATATTTTAATGTTTTGGAAATCGATATCAACTTCCAGTTCTCCTACTGTATACAATGAATGTCATCTCTTAGGAGTATTATTTTTATTTCCTGAAGTGATTCCATTTTCACATCTTAATTGACACCAACGTGCTTCCATTGACCTTACTCAGAAATCCCAGCTTAGAATCGTTGTCAGTTTTTTTGTCATTGTGAGATTCCCTGTCCATTGTGGCACTGAATGCAGTTCATTAGGAGGCGTTGGGGTCAGTGAAAGGACCTCTTGACGGTCGCTTTTTGCCAAGTGGTCATCGTGTGTCCATTCATGAGTCCATTGTCTCGAGACGTTCTTGACAGCGAGATAAACTGGAGGACCTCCAGAGGATGTAATTCGGATTGGTGCACGTTGGTAATTTTTTGTAGACGTGTGTCAATCAGTCCTAGTGAGAAAAGACAAGTCTTATCCGTTCGCTCCCTCATGTTGTTTCCTCGTCTTGTCCACCACTTTTAAGATGCAGGAAATTGGGGATGGAAAACAATGCTATCAACTATCTAGGTTTGACGTTTTATCCCTTCCCTAATTCCTACTTCCATGGTTTACCAGACATGGCCATCAGCTTACTGTGCGCAATCCGTCCTACTGATTATGGTTTCTGGAAATTGTTTTGGTTTTGCCAGACCATGTTGGACAGGCACGATAAGACCTTGTTTGTAATTTCGTCTTTTGTTCCCTTTGCTTCTGATTGTTTCAGCCACGCTGACGACATTATTCGCCTCCGAGCTTGTAATTTGTGGACGTTAGAAACTCTTCTGACAACTGAATTGTTGTGGTGTTGGGAAGTAGACACTGAACTTTGAGGTTTATGCTGCGACAAGCTTGAGTTATAATGACGTTAATAAACCGTGTGCAACTTAATTGAAATCCAGGGAAAGATGTTTGTAGTTCACCAAATAAATTCTGGAAAATGTTGTTATTAAAATGTCTTTATATTGTTTGCATCCCCTATGCATTTGCTTTGTCAATTTATCCTTCTCAGACTAGAAATCTTGATTGCTGTCTTAGCTGCTTACTCTGATGGAAATAAGTAGTTAAAGTAAACTGATTTCAAAGTTATTTCACTCCTATTTGCAAATAGATATGTTTTAATTATAACCAGTTTGAACAAAGTATTTCGTGTGGTGATAGTTATTGCTAGAAAAAAGTGAAGTGATGGCAAGCAATTCTGTGGAAAAAAACTAATAATGAACATCAATTTTGTTCTGAAATTAGGACATAACTGTTAAAGTTGTCTTTTTTGTATTGAATTTGAAAGTATCAAGGGAGATAATTTCATTTCTGGGCGAGCCTTGTATCATTATTACGTCTTTGCAATTAAATTTGCAGCTAGACTGAAACCTTCACGTGTTATTGGTTTCATTCGTTTATACTTAGCATACACTTTCAAACAGTTTTTCTATAAGACAGTGGTCTCAATTCTTATCTGTAGACGACTTCATGGATATGGCAGTTTCTTTTGCAGACACCAGCAAATACTTTTCCAAAGCGGTCCATCAATATATTGATTGCTCATCCATAGCAAGTATAAATCATTTCCGGATTTTCCGATTAAGCCTTCAGATTTGCACTTTTTTCCTCTTCGGGTTCACCTTTTGAGCAGCCCGAGCTTTTGTTTGTAAAAAGTGGTACTTAGTGGCATCGGTGTAAAAATTCTGGCGCGGTTCTTCTATGGATCTGGCTTTTCTTCCATACTATATATACAGTGTACTGTATATAGCACGCTCGATTCATAATAGGATCAATCTGTGTACTCGTACAATGATGTGTCTTTCTCAAGAGACTCGCCTCAGGAAAATATAGTTCCCGACGCGAAACAGCTGCGTCGAAATTTGTCATTGAAAGATAATGTACTTCTTGCCTCAATACGTGCTGTACATATCACGATGCATGTAAAATCTTGCTGAGCAGATAAGGGCACAACGATCGGTTTGTTGCTACAAGCCATTCAGGAAAGAGAAAAACACCAGCCAATAGTCCATGAAAATATTCAGGCCTTAGGTGGACTTTGTTTTTGCTGCCCCAAGAGCACAATGGCCCCTAAACTTGTGTTCGAGGAATTGGTTTTGTATCCTACCGCGTAATCGGGTTTTCTCATTATTTATTATGAACCTAATAAATGTTTATTTTTATATTTTTCAGCTGGAAGAACAAAATCAACATTTAAGGGAACAAAACCAAAAATGCAACAAGCAATTAGAATTATTGAAAAATCGGATAGAACATATTCCATGTCTCACCCTTAGAACCAAGCCTAGAGAACGAGCAAGTACAGAGGTAAACAACTCTTTGCAATCACGTTGTTAGGAGTAACTCCTGTTATGTACACCGACTAAACCTGCTTTTATCTGATTCACAAATAAGTTATGCATTTGATAATTTTTAAGTCTTCTGGATCATTTGGACAGAAATCCTTGTATCAATGCAATGCCATTGTCTATTGGGAATATTTTATATCCGGTTTGTCTTTTTCTAGGACTCTTCACGAGGAAGCTTCGAAGACCGGCCTGACTCTGACGAGAGCCTTCCTCCAGAAATCCCTCAGAGGCCATCCCCGTCCAACGTCCTGCACCGGGGCAACAGCAGCAGTGGCGAGAGTGCCGGTCGTCGCAGCGGCAGTGGCATCCAAGGTGGCGACTCCGACACCGATCCACTGTACGCCGAGGTGGACTACAGCAAGAAGAGCTCCAGGAGAGGAGGCCCACCGCGGCTGAAGGTGGAGCGCAAGAAGTTCCACGACAGTCAAGTATCTTACTCGAGTTCTCCGGCTTCCGAGGAGCCTGGCAGTGATATCGAACCAGTATTAGGCAGCGGTGGACACAACACCAGAGACTCTCGCTTCGACTCCGGGTCCGTGGACATGGAGACGCCACCTACGGGCACTCCGCGCAGTCCGCTGACACCGTCTCTGGGAGCGGCTCCTGGCGACGAGGTGGAGCGCATGGAGCTCAGCGGCAGTTCGTACGTATCTTCCAGCGGTGCACCGGTCAACAATGGCCACGGAAGCCGTGGGACCAATGCCAATGTGGCCACCGACCCCGCCGCATCTTCCCCGTCTTTGTCTTCCAAGACGAAGATCATGGACAATGGTACCAAGAAGAAACCAGTGCCTCCACCGCGCTCTCGGGTGCCCACCAAGAAGGTCTGCGAGCCTTCGTCATCCTTGGACCGCAGCTGGGAGGACCTTCGCATTCAGTTGGAAGAGGCTGTGACCGTGGAGGGCGTCGAAGAGATCCTCAACCGCTACGACTTCACCTGTTGCACTGAGCACGAGCTCTTATCTAGTCAGGCCTTGAGTGGCTGCAACAAGATCCTCGGAGGAGGAGGACCGGGTCATTCTGGAAGCAACGGCAGTGGCGGCTCTGTCAAGCTGAGCGCTTGCATGAGTGACCGAGCTTCCCAGAACGCGGTGCTACGGGGTGAACGCTTGACCGCCAGAGTTGCCGATGAAGACGAGTCCCACGACTACGCGGAAATCTACACTCCCAGCAAAGAGCGTCTTCCACAGTGGGCCGAGGAGAGCCAAGTTGATATCAATAAGCCACCGACGCCCCCTCTTCACAGGTTTCCTTCTTGGGTAAGTGGTTTTGGCTTTTCGTCTAGGCCGCGAGCCCATTATCGCATTAACGGATGCTTGCGTTTTGGTTCGCGCTAATTTAGATGACACAATCAAGGAATCCCATTAGCGCATTATTATTTTAACCTGCACTATACACTGATTCTCTTGCAAGTTGGTAATTTTCAATTTAATCAGTGGAAGAATGCGTATGATTACTAATTATTGAAAGTATCCTGTCAATCCGAAATTACAGTGTAGGTGTCTGCTGGTAATGAAAGTCGTGGAAGGTCTTGTTAACACTAGGATCTTGGAATTTTTGCCATTTATCCATCCTCTTAGCATCTCCATTCTCTTTAAAATATCTTTCTTCAAAGATTTGTGGTCTTTTAATAATTGAAAAGAAATTAGCAATGCAGGAAAAGCAAGTGTTTTCTTTAACAAGCAGATACACACTAGAAATCATTAGAAAGGTTATTTTGTATTGTGTCAACTATTGGTAGGTTGTTAGTAAAATGTTTCATAGATCACATGTTTGTTTTTCCAGGAATCGAAAATCTACGAGATAGCAGCTAATGGCATCGCGATTGACGATGGTTTAACCAATGGAAATCACTCTGGTGCGTAATTTGCCTACTTTGATAACTCTTCAATTTGAGCCAATTGGCCACTTAACCTTTCCAGAAGATATTGGCATCATGCTAGGGCATACTTTGGCAAGGCTCGCTGGAGTCATTAGTTGATTTTTTTTGCACGTATTGCGTGTGCCTCACGTTATCATTTAATTATTGTTTGGTTAACAAATGTCCACACGTCTCGTCAAATGTCAAAATACCTGGAGCTGATAGACTCGTGCCCAGCCCCCTCTGGCAGAAAACCACGAAATAAACGTTGCAATTGAAATAGTAAATGGCAATGGCAGCGCATGGCTGATGGGAGTTTTCACTTTTCACCTTCATTTAGCTTCGGGATTGAACCAATCCCGTTTATCCAATAACATCTAGGAACGCGCAGATTAATGAGGCTGATAAGTAACTTACTAATAGGACTTAATGATGGACAACTGTGGCGCTCTGGTGTGCCATTTCTGAATGTTTGCAGCCAGAGCGCCATTGGTCCGTCTATTTGCTTTGGCTAAATGTAATCTCTGTTTTCGGTCTGCTAACATTTACTCTTTGGCTCCATCGTGCTTGGCTGGCCAGTGGCTGCCAACATTGAAAATAATAACGATCAATGATGGAAGCCGTGATATTGCTGACTGAGAATTGCAATATGTGGGGCAACCTGTCGGCAATCAGTGATTTTTGCTTAAAACGTTCATTTGTTAGCACTGCATGAGGCGTTTACCATCAATTTAGTTCAATTCGACATAATGCTGTGTCAGTAAGCATGCAGTGGTTAACTATGGCATGCCCCGCTCCAGCATTGACGCTATGAGAAAGTGGGCTTCCCCTTACTGCTCGTAGGCTGTCAGAAATTGCTGGGCGGATGGGAAACCAAGAGGAATTAGGAAAACGTTATTAAGCTAGTTTAGGCTGTTAGTTTTAAGCAAAATAATAATAATAAACAAATTAGAAATACCTTATCAGACTAGTTTAGGTTATTTTAGTTTAAAAAAAAACTTAAAAAGCAAAAGAAATAATAAATTAAAAAGAAGAAATTCCGATTTAGGACACTCGGTACACAGCATAATTAGAGCAATTACAAAATCTCATGGGTTCAAATGTAACTGCTTTGCACTGCATTGCTTTGCTTTAGCAATTTTTTTTCTAAAGATAAAAACATTAGCTCCCAGTTGATTGACTTTACAAAAATTTCGTGTATCCTCTGACCACCAGCTAATTTGAATTCATTATTCAAAACATTGCTACTAGATGGAATTTTGATTTCTTTTATTTCTATTTGACTCATTGTCATTTTTTTTCCAGATTCCACCAATAATAACAAGCCGACCAACGGTACTTTCGCCCCGCATGGTTCGCAAGCCTATCCCGACATCAGCATCCCTGTATATGCAACTGTTAAAGGGGTAAGTGAAATCCATGATACCACTGTAATGAATATGAATGCCTTCGCCACTTGATGGCGTCCTGTTAAGGTTTTCAAATTGGATAAAATGCAGCGGATGAAAAGTTGTTTTGATGCAAAGCAGTCTGAACTCATTACGGGCAATCTTGTCGTTTAATGCCAACTACTTATTGCCATGTGTTGCTACGAATCTCCCTAGATTGTGCCTTATTATATTCCCAGCCTCATTAGCCAAACGTCCTTAGTCGCATTTTCTGCCATCAAATACCCTTTCAGTCAATGCCCCGTGATTTCATTCTCTCTTGCTCTCAAATTAAAATCTTCGGGTTCCCTGAAGGATGCTGTGGCATCTCAATTTAGATATTGCGTTTCTTTATCATCTTTATTATGTGCATGCGTTGATAAAAAACAGCCAAGTTATTGTGCGCTCTGCATCTACGTGTGTGAATTAATGAAGAAATCGCTGAGTGGTATGGGATTTTAGCCACAAAGGTGAATTGTCATCGTACAGGTCGATACCTAGGACCATAATTTTCATGGCCAACTTATTCACCAGCAATTACAGTGGTGTGATCAATCGAAATATTTCAATCTTCCAGATTGTTTTTTATTATTTCACCACAGAAGGTGACAGTTTTCTTCAGAAAATGTGAGAAAATCAATTTGATTTAAAGTTGATTTTTCGATGTTTAAAAGCAATAAGCTAACAATTATTAAACAAGAAAACTGGTGAGAAGGTTCAACCCATGCATATGATCAAGCTTTATATAACCATATTTACGACGAATGTTACGCAACTTTTTAGTTGTGTAACGTTATTTTAATTGCATACATATTCCGCACTAAATTCTCAAAAAATATTAATAAACCAGCCTTATAATTTTTTTTACTAACATTTTTTGCGGCCATATTTCTTTATCTTATGTCGATTTCTGTAAAACGAATTTATTATAATTTATGGTTAAAAATTTTCTACCAATATTACACATGTATAATCATATTCAGTGTAAGCCTGTATAACATATCTGTTAATGTAGATGTTCCGGTCTGTTTGAACCAGAAATTGGCGACATGTAGTCCTATATGGACGCATTTCAATACTTTTCATCTCTACATATGTCTTACATACGTCTTATTTCAATACATTTCAATACACATCCTGGAATCTGAGTACAGAGTATCTTTGAAATTCAAATAGAATTATTATTTTAGAAAATTGTTCTGCTATTGTTCTGTTATTGTCATGCCAGATGATTTCATCTTCTTTCCCTTTTGTATGTTGAATTTCATGTATAAAAAGTACAGGTTATTTAGATGATAGATTAGCAAGGATAGGTTGTTTTAACTTATTCAGAGTTGATTTTAAATACAATACTTTTCTGAATCTCTTCTTAGCATAGGTAATTAGTCCAAAACTTCTTATTTCCGACAGAATTTTGCATTTAATATGAAAAGCGTATACAACTTCAGGTAGTCGACCTCTTGCCAGGCTTAGCTGATTTGGGCATAAAATATAATTTGTTTATTAAAAATATTTTACGACTCGTTGCAATATTCGTGCAGCGGTTTTTTTGCGGGACTTTGATTTCGATTCCCGTTGAAATTCGTTAACAATTTTTCATGACTCCTTTGTGTGCGCCATATCACATACGCCTGATTTTAAATGGCAACTTTTCTGATGAAATAATGCCGAAATGATATTCATAAAATGGAGATTAATAGTTGCAGCGAGATAGTTTTCCCAACGTCCCAGCGATATTACTCGCAATATCAACTCCGCAAATGGCATATTGTTTAATGAATGTTTGTGAAAAATCTCGCATGTTAATATAGCAGGGCTGGGTAATTATAAGAGTTATTAGCTCGTCCATAATGAATACATTAAACGTGCTAGTGCGGCGAAATGCCGTAATAGGAAATGCTTTAGGAGGTGGTTCGGAAATTGAATGGCGTTTTTATGGTTCAGGTTTCTGCCTTTTATGTCTTCAGACGAGAATATTACACTATCGTATTTCTGTGGCAAACTTGAGATATACGTAATGCGTAAATTCAGATTTTTGATGGCTGAGTATTTATTAGGAGGTCTTGGGCGATAAGAAGATGCGCCATTTGGAAGACGTTTCTTATCGAAAAAGTGCATTCGGGTCTATACGAACCGGAAATGGTGTTTTGGTAATGCACATTTTATTACTTGTATTGAAACCCATGCAGTGATGGTGGTTTCTTTCGCATCTTACATGATCGTAATATTTTCCTTTCATTAAATGAAAATATCATCTACTGTATATAGCGGATATGTCATGGCTGTTGATGCAGAAACTGATACTGGCAACCATAAGACATGTCCTGTTTTGCAGTTGAAATGTTTCGACCCTTTGCGATTTGACGACAGGCTGTTCAGTTTAGGACCCGTGAATTTTGAAGCAATATGAGATTGATAAACTTCAGTTGTAAAGTCATTTCAGCATCACTGTTGACATGATTTTATTACATCTTCCTTTTTACAAGTTAACTTTTCAGCAAGTTGGGACATGTTGATCAGAAAAATAACACACTGACCTGATATGTTCGTGTTTGATATTCGACAACATAAATATCTTAAATATTTCATTCAGCCCATGTGTAAGGATGGAAAAGTAATAATTATTATGTTGTTACAAACTTATTTTCAAACTCCCTCCATTGTGATCATTCGCAACCTTTTTTAATCTACTCACTCCTCATAAGTGGTGATATCATCATTCACAGATAAAATTGATAAAATTTGCGTGAAAATTTGCATGAAAACTACTTTCAAATCAGGTCAAGTATTCACATGTCCTTAAAATTTGTTCGAGTCTGATCACCCTGTCCTGGAACGATTTTACGCTTAGTTTTAGGGCTTTAGGGTCCTCTAAGTGATTTCTCGTCTTCCATCCGGTTCCATCATAAAAATAAGCGCTTTTCCGCCTGGGACTCCAGAGTCCAATTCATCACTTCGCTACTTCAGGTATTTTCCCCAAAAGGGTTCACCCTTCCAGTTTTATTGGTAACTCCTTAATAACTTTTACTAAAGCTGTTATTATGGATTTGCTCGAAATGGCGGCCACCAAAACAAGCGTTTGTGGAAAGGGACTGTACTGGGATATTGTATTTTTTATGGAATTATTATTGCCGAATTGCGACGAACTCGTTTGGATAGGGCCTGGTTTTATTGTTCCGGATATTTTATGTGTCGCGAAAAGCGCATTAACTAACACAATAAAGAAGTCCGGGGGAAAATGTGGGCCAGGCGCGTGACAAGATTGGCCAGGGAAAGAAAATTGAATTCATTTATGAACATTAATATTAACGCAAAACGTCATCGTCTAGATTATGTTGACAATTTTGGCAGCATTGCTACACAACCAGAAGCCAAATTGATGAAATGGGAGCCAACACCTAGGAGGATCAGTAAAATCCAGGCCTTGCATAATGGGGCATTAGGCACCAGAAACTTTATAGCAGTTGGGATTAGGGCCATCGTGCATCGCCCTGGCACGAATCTAATTATCCAAGGGAGATGGCCGATCATGAAAAACTATCAAATCCAAAGGCTTTTTTTGGACTGCCAAACGTGTACACTGCTGGGGCTAATTTCTAACTTGGCAGTAATGGATGCCATGGATAATTCGATCATCGAAATGTCATTGGATCTGTCAGTTCCTAAATCTGTCTGTTTCAAGGAAGAAATTTTTGAAAGTATTACTCCCTGTTCACCAAATACTGAAACGAAAAAACTTTAGGAGTTAATCATTTCTCAAATGTTGACCCTTGGCATGCTGCAGTTAAACAGCTGTTTAAAAAATAATTTTTATAATAAGGGTATGACTTTACTAACACCCTGTACAGTGTACACTGTGTGTCCCAAATCTAGTATGCACTACGTGCTGCAATCTTGGTTCAAGATTTGTAAGGATTTTCACCCAGTTTTCATAAAACATTGATTCTGCATTTGGTGGACATATCCCCTAAAGGAAACAGGGGAGGTCATCCAAATGCTTAGTCATCATTTGTTTTTACAAATTGTTTGTAAAAATTCAAACATTTTTTAAACTGTGCTTTTGTATGACATTTTTAATTTAATTGTTATAAGAATTATTCCTCAAAGTTGATGACATAATGCTAGTCAGTCCCCTGTTATTAAATTGCCTACCCTGGATACCCAAATGATCGGTTTCAGAACTCAGCGCCATCTGTGTGATATTCTGCATCTCTCTAAAGTTTCTCCAAAGGCAAATGCTCGATTTCGTAAAAACTTAACCTAATTAACTCCTTCGTTGGCTAATTATTTCGTGAATTTCCATCCCCCAAATCGATTTAACTTTGTTATAAAAATTAGCTGGAGTTTGTTGGTGGACTATTTCCCCTGTCGGTCTATAACAAAGTTTGCGCATCGTTAGAACTAACAAATGAAATTCGTGCTGGTCGTGAGTATCATGTGACATTGGTGAAATTTTATTGGGAGGGGGTTCTGTAACACCCCTCATAAAACGACGCAATACGCGGCTCGTTAGTCCCATGGTACTACACGAGTGGAGTTATGTGAAATTAATGGTTGACCCCTGAGGCGCGTCCTTCCTGGAATATCGAATTTGATGTTTGTCGCTGATTAACACTATTTTCACGGAATTGCCTGGGGAAATAGGGACGAAATTACATCTCATATTGTTCGTGTTTGCCATACTTGTGTCAACCACTTTGACAGCTGTGGAATCGACCAATTCCTCAAATTCCTGCTCTTTTGTCAGCCAGGTGTCAGCTATCCTGGCAGGTCATTGAGTAATTGAACACACTTTTCGTTCGATGCCATGAAAATGCTTGTATTTTATATTGGAACGATGATGGACACTATGCGAAAGTGGGTCGGAAGCCCTAATGGATCGTGGGCTAGCAGTGATTGCTTGACGGTTAGGGGCAGCTAAATAAATTACGTGTTAGGTTGGTCCCAGAAAACACCTGCCATAAGTCATAATTTCCAAGATTCAATCTGTTTTCATTGGTCTAAACCTGGTTGATTGTAATGTCCAAATAATAGTAAATTTACTATTTTTGATAAAATCTTCAGCATTTTCTAAAAGTTGATGCATCGAAGCTATCCAGTCATAATATGCTTGTAAGAATTGTAGGACTAAAATGGTTTTCCAAAGTTTATGAGTGAAATCTTGGCGATCGTTTGTGAAACCCCTAAATCGACTGAACCATAAAATTTGGGTTTTCCTTCGTGGCTGACTTTATCTAACAACCATTTGGCGATAGAATTAGGGTTATGACGCTGTCATTACTTGGAACTAGCTCGTATTTAAGTAATTTAGTCGTCTTCAAGCAGGCAACCCTGGGACCCTTTCTTCTGATAACTTATCCCACAGATTTCTCATGGTAAAGGTGAGGACTTAAGAGGCCACGCGTGATTTTATTGGATCTGACAAAGATCTTCCTGGAAATCTTGGCGTGAAATGGAGCCTCTGGGATGCATTTGATACCGGCTTTTCGCTGCGCTGTTGTCTTTCTTCAAATTACTCTGGAGTGGTTAATAAAAACGCACTTAAATTTGTAAAATCCCAAGTTTAGCGGCGCAGCTGCTTGGCCAAATGGCTTATCAAAAGATGCCCTTTGGCAGGCTGAGCTTGTTATTGCCGAATCAAAAAAGGTCGATTGACTGAGTCCAAAGGGCTGCGGTGGTGAAATCTGAAATCAATGGACATAATGGAGGAATTTACTGGTTTACTAAAATCTGGAAATAGTCACTAGCTTTATTGGAGATTTAATCTGTTGACAACTAGGATTACAAGTGACGTTATATTCGCACATTAATTGCAACCAAAAATTGCTCCCAGCTGTTGTTAAACCAAGCTCGCAGGGCTTGACGGTCATCTTGAAAAGTTTATTTCGTTTTGGCAAGAACTCTTTCTATGCAGTAATGCTTTAATTGTCCCAATTCTCATCTGTCTAAAAGAGCTCTGCAACAATAAATAAGTGTGGGTTTGACCAGCTAGTATATTTTTGATTAATTATCGATTTCTAGCCCTTGATTGGCAACATACATGATCATCAACTAGCTACCCAACAAATTCAGTTTAAAATTTCATTGGCATTTTTCTAGAGCAGATTGTATAAATATAGTTTTTGTCTATGATATTTTAAAGATACTACCGTCAACTTTTGATAATTGCAGAGAGCATCGCAGATTCGGTCGATGCCATTCACCGGAGAATCCTCGGACTCTTCGGACAATGAGGACACCAGGGTGACGATGACCACGACGTCGTCTCACACTACGAGTGGCGAAACTGAATCTAGTTTATCCACGAGCAGTCCCAGCAAAAGTCTCAAGGGATGTTCTAGTCCTTCCTTAGTAAAGCCAAATAGTGCTTCCCCATCGAAGTCTTTCCGTAGAGGTATGCGATTTCATCCTGAACACATTCGTAGCGTTTCTGTTGCCCGGAATGTTAACATCTAATCTACTTCTCACTTTCAGATGCATCCGTAGAATCAACGTTGTCCGATGACTACACTATCCCTCCCGATGCCGTTTCTAGTGATACTCTTAGCATCGATTCTTCCGTTGAACCAAAGATGGGTAAACATAACGTCCAAGATAGTCCGAAAAAGGTAAGCGTTTTAGGTGGTTTTCAGTTGCAGTGCTCCTTGAAGGTGAGCATCTCCTTACTGCTCATTGGCTAGCAGTGATTGCCTAGCGGATGGGTAGCTGAGTATAAAAATTGATGTTAGGTTAATTTTTCGTCAGGCATAGCAAATTTGTAAACTTTTGGAGCGTTACTAAAACCCATAATTTTTTATCTTAATCTTTTGATTCGTCAGGGATTATGTCATCATTTAGGTGCAGGGTTGCCACTGACCTGCAAAGTCAGGCAAATGAAAAATAGTCAGGCAAAGTCAGGCAAAATGGGCTGAAATCTGGAAAAGTCAGGCAAAATTGAGCTGAAGTCAGGAAAAGTCAGGCAAAATTGAGAAAGTGTGAAAGAAAAAATTCAGAAACTACAATGTGAAAAATTTTCATTGTAAAAGTGAAAATCCCCTGAAAAATGTTCAAATGCATTAAAAGTTTAATTTTATTTAATTTTTTTGTATTAAAGCAGTTGTTTTCAGATCTCCGGGTAATCGAGTTAACAAAAGTTTAACTTTTAGGTCAGGCAAAGTCAGGCAAAAATGTTGGTTCAGTCAGGCAAAGTCAGACAAAATTTGTGATTATGCTGCTAAAAGTCAGGCAAGACAGTTTTGAAAAATCAGTGGCAACCCTGTAGGTGCAATCTGGAAATAATGAATTTTGATACAGGGGGTGGTCCGAACATTATGAAAATCTCAAGAGGGTTGATTTTGTTTTTAAAGCAACTTAATTTAGCATAAATAAGGCAACTTTTAAACCAATAAAATTAACGCAACAGGCTGTAAAAACAGAGATCAGTTGTGTTTGCATCAGATTTTTTTGGAGAACTCTGAATTTGCTGTGTTCCAATTACTAAATGAAACACGTCACGAAATTCTGATGTTTTTCCCAATCCTTTATAACGAAACAAACCTCTGTTTCCCTAGGACTTTTCCAGAAACAGTTCCGATGGCCGCCCTGCGTGTCAGCAACTTTGCTGAATAGTCTTGTTTATATTTTTGCCATGCCGAGTGCGTATAAGCTCCGCATAGGAAATGGAGAATTGCATTTCCTCGCTACTGGGGAACCAATTCCGCAGTATTGATTGCGCGTAACGTGATTTGATTTATATCTTTCATTCCTGACACTTAACGGTTGATAACAAAATGAATGAGTTATCTGTTTGGCATTTGAAACTCGTGCTTATTTTAAGTAACTCAATAGGTTAAGCGAACCTAAAAGGATTCGATAAAATATCAGTCAGATCTTTCAAGCCACCCTTATTCCTACAGACTTTGAAATACAGGAAAGGCCGGGGAAGCCGAGGAGCCGTACCAATCAAATTGATGCTGTGTAGCTACGGCAAGCAAAGTATTGGGGAAAAGGGAAACTGATCAGGGCTCGGAGAAAATCTCTAAATCGTTCAGCTTATAAAGAAAACACGCATCTGCTTCTTAAGCATTGCGCCGCTGTCACTTAAATGTCCCTGCACCCGATCCCGGTAAATAAAAAGTGGCTTCTCTTTGCGTTTCAATGAATATTTAATGACTCCCGAGTAGATTTCGATTTGAGTGGTTGTCTGACTGCTCTTCAGCTTAGATTTAAAAGTGGGTTCCTATGCTGCCTAAGATTTCGAGTGCACTCTCGTGCTTCGATAAGATGAGATTTGGCAATTGGATAATTTGGAGGCAAATGTGCAATATTTAATTGTTGATGCGAATAGACTAGCTGCGCTCAGTTTCGGATCCGAGTAGTGCGGTATTGATGTCTTTCTTTTTTGCAGTATACGTTTAATCATTTTCAGTAACCTTGATGTTTTGTGTGCTCCATGTAGTCGAAAATTATTGATGCTTGCTTCAACAATTGTTTTTCAAAAATCAATGTATGTCGATTTTATTTTCCAGGAATCTTTAGAAAAAAGTGGGTATCTTACAAAATTAGGGGGGAAATTAAAAACGTGGAGGAAGAGGTGGTTTGTGCTCAAGAATGGTACCCTTACGTATTACAAGTCACAAGTACGTAACGTTGCGGTAAATTAAAGCACTTTGGTGCATTTATAAATTTTAATTTATGATGGGATTCTGCCTGTTTGCTCAATATAATTGATGGTAATGATGAAGTATCCCTTCAGTTATTGTGTTTGTTTCCTATTGTCAGAGTGATATTCATCGTAAACCTCAGGGACAAATTACATTAGACGAAGTGTGTAATGTTACTAGGGCTGATGGTGCAGCTACATTTGAGGCAAGTATCCTAAATTTGATCGCCTATACTCTTGCTTATTGGCGTTCATTTTTTCTTGTGCACTATCTTAGACAATTTTCTCTTGATATTTAGATTTCTACGTCAAAAAAGGTGTATTATTTAACTGCAGATTCAATTGCTACTATGGAAGACTGGGTCAGAGGTGCGTGCTAATGACTTTGATTTATTTTTAAATAATCACACATGTGAATATGTTGGTCATTTTGTTAACTTTGTTTGCTGAAGTACATGTACCTCTGGTGTAACATTAGTGTAATTAGCACTCTTAGAAATTGGTTTTCTAGATTGAATTCAAAAATTGTTGGATTTTATTTTAACTGTTTCTTCTGGTCTGAATATAGTTTTACAGAACGTTTTAAGAAGAAATGCTACAAAATTATTGCTCAGCAAAGAAGAAAATAAACCAACAATAACTGGTTGGCTAGTCAAGGTTGGTTGCAAATCATATTACACTCCAAAATATTCGATTTTTATGATGGAGTTTTTATGTGTTTTTAATGCGTGGCAATTATTTAATAGGTGAAGCACGGCCACTCGAAAAAGTGCTGGTGCATACTCATTGGAAAAATGTTCCTTTATTTTAAAACTCCAAATGACACGGTAAGAACAACCTTATGTTGGTACAACTAAAGTATTGTCTTACGTTTTCCTTATACCAGATTTGAAAAGGTTCCATATATACTTCTTGAACAATTGGTTTATTATTATCCAGACACCTTTAGGTCAGATTAACATGAGAGATTCAAGAGTGGAAGAAGTTGAACACGTTTCAGACAGTGATGAGGAGGATAACGATTCTCACATGAAAGGAAAACGAACGGAATTTACTGTCGGAATTTTTCCTAATCATCAAGGACCAACGTATTTACTAATGTCCTCGAAACAGGAAAAGGTAAACCAAGATTATAACCAAAAACCAATCATTGTATTCTGTGGTCGGAACCGGCAAGTCGAAATTCAAGTAGCTACAGTTATTCCTTTATGACATTTTATTTTTAATCTCAGGATACATGGTTATATCACCTCACGGTGGTGTCCGGTGGTTGTACGAATGTTGGAACTCAATATGAACAACTCATTCAGAAACTTATGGAAATCGGTGGTGATCCAAGTAAGCGTTAATGTGCTCTTAACTTCTTTGATGTAAAAAATCGCATTTTTAACGTGTTTGATGTGTTTAGATTGTGTCATTTGGAGGCACCCTTTACTCCTATATACCAAAGATAATATAGCGCAGCCGTTAACAACTGTACCTTCTGAACAGTTGCAGACGGAAGCGGTCAAACTTTTTAAGGTAAATATGAAATGCTTTAAGATAGTTGCATCATACAATTTTGAAATGTCTCATTAATACCATAATTCTTAATTCGCACTCAACATGTACAATACATTGGATTTTTTCTATGTGAAAAACTGTGAAGACTAACCTTTGTTTGTATTTTAGTCTTGTCAGTTATTCATGTCGGTGCTCGTAGAATCCGCTGGAATTGACTACCATGTAGTCCTCGCTCAGAATGCCTTGCAGCAGTGCCTCACCCTTCCTGATTTGCAAAATGAACTTTATTGTCAACTTATTAAGCAGACTTCAAGACATACCCAGCAAAAGCTTGGAGTACAGGTACAGATGTGACAAACTTTTATTTTCCATTTTATTACATACGGGTTTACGAAGTAGGGGAGTTAAAAATTCAAAAAAGGCTTTTTCGTTTATTTTGTTTTCTTTTGTCTAAGCTTCTTGCACACATATTTTTGTCATAAGGGAGTTTTCTTTTTGTTGCTGTTATTTTCTGTTTCCTGTTGTGTTTTCGTTTCTTTTTCATTTCATATTATTTTCATTGAGATGGTCATCAAGCTCATGATTTCAGTGGTAAACGTTTTCAGTGGTAATTTGCTCTACCTTGTGTGGTTTAAGAAAACTAGATATTAAATAAAGTATGTAAATGTGGAAATCATTTCTATTTTTCTCAAAGAAAAGATATTCCTTAAAATTGATACAGTGTTGTAAAAATAATTGGTATGTTTAGAAAAAAGTGTAGAAAGGTTTTTAATGTCAGGTGATAATTACTTCCGAATTTTCAATCGATGCATTTCTCAGCTTTATGACCATCTCAGCTTCTTCTGTCAGATTTGGGATCCTCAAAATCTGGTATAATTCTGGCAACATCTCGAACATAAGATCTGGATAATGTCTGCCTTAAACTGCTATTACATTTGCTGGTATTTTATTTTTGAAATATTATTTTAAGTTATTTTGATTATGGAATTTACTTGGTTCTGACACACATACACAAAAATGTGGACAATTGTTGAAATCCCATTCTTAAGAAATCCTTTTTCTTTTTTCCTCTCCTACTTTCAATTACCCTCTTATCGATGTCATCGATCATTTCTGCTTCACCTTACATAAATCGTGCTTCCTTCCACTAAACCCCTACCTCTCATCACTGTATCATATTTATTATCCGATGTCGTCTCGTATCTATATCCCGTACTTGAAAACTCGGTCATTCCTTATCAAACACGCGTCTGCGTCTCATCTTCCCCAATCCGTACGTCCCACGTCTTAATCCCTCTTCTTTCCACTCGTTGCCTGGATACTCGTTGGCTGCTGCTCGTATCCCTTAAATCCCTGTATCTCTGTATCCGCTTCCTTATCGTCTCCTTTCCCATCCGCTCTCTCTGCTTCTTGTCCTCCTTCGAACCACCGCCAATTTGCAGCAACTCCTGTTATGTGCCACTCAATCCTTGTTCCTGTGTGATTCCTCCGGTGCTGAAAAGACTTCCCCTACTTCTAATATCACCGAGCACAATCTTCCACCCCTTCCTGACTGCAAGATGAACCCTGCTAACTTTGTCTTCGCCCAGGGGTGGCAGCTCTTAGCATTGGCGGTGTCCCTGTTCCTGCCCAGGAACAGCAGGCTTCTTTGGTATCTGCAGCATCACCTGCAAAGGAATGCCAATGCTAAGTAAGTTTTAAGCGTACCATATTCATCAGATTCAATTTAATACCGACAGGATTATCCAAGTGTTCAATTTAGGCATATTTCGCATGCGCACGGGAAAAAAGAAGTCCTGCTTCGGAGTATGCCCTGCCCCACCGAACATGTAGACACAATGAAAATGTTGGACTTCTCCTAACAGCTTATAGGCTGGCCGCGATTGCCTGCTGGTTGGGAAGCTAAATTAATAAATCACTTTTTAAGGTTAGGTTTGAAAGCGAAATCACAAAAAAGGATCAGTTATTGATGACAATTGTCATTTTTGTTTACTAGATAGGCAAGTAGGGTTGAAAGTGTGTATGTACCCCACCCCGTCGCATGTCAAAAAAATAGTGTGGCAGTTACATTGAATGATGTACATGTATATACAGTAGATGTCCTCCTTGAGCTATGTATCCATATGAAAATATAACATGTCAAAGTCAAAAGTGATCCACCAGAGGGCGGTTATACAAGTTTTTCATTCAATTGCCATACATGAATATTACTCGTGTGTAAGCACTATTAGTATATCTAACAGGGGTGAGGTATTTTGTGCACATTTGGAGCAGGGCATACTCAGAAGTATACATGTGCTCTCGTATTATGTATCCAACATAGGCTATGAAGTTAAAATGATAATTTTTCATGCTATTCATTTTTCATAACAGTTACAAGAAATAAATAATAAATAAAATGAAAACGTTGGGTAAAATTACCTTCTAGAGCCTGTAAAGAACTTTTTATCTATCAAAATCAGCTTTGGAATGGTTATTTTCACAAGCCAGTGTCACTGGATTGTGCAATAACTTTAAATTTACTCAGTTGTGTGAATTTGAATGGATTTCATGCTCTTCTACTCGTTGTTTATAGGTCGGAAATCGGAAAATATGCCATTTTCTGCCAGCGTGCCTTAGAACGAACCAAAAAGAACGGGAGCCGAGAAGCCAAACCGTCCCGCATGGAAGTGCTTTCAATCCTGCTCAAAAATCCATATCACCATTCCTTACCGCATAGTATCCCAGTGCACTTTCTCAATGGAACATATCAGGTTGGACGAATTTCGGATCCGTCAGATATTTCTCAATCATGTTTCTTGTACATGTATGTACGATGGATGTTTTTCACTTCTAGGTCGTTGGTTTCGATGGATCAACTACCATGGAGGAATTCATTCGGACGTTGAATCAAGAAATCGGCGTGAGAGATGTTTCATTATCAGGATTCGCCCTGTCCAGCGATGACCCCATTGACCCTACCATTGAACACTGCCTTCGTGGAGATGCAAAAGTAAAGCCTCAATTAATTTATGGCGATGAAACCCGAAATACACTGTAGTATTGTGATCTTGTCGACTAAACCACTGCACTGTTTACATTTCAGCTCTGTGATGTTATTTCTAAGTGGGAAACCGCGCTTAGAGAAAATAAACTCGGGAAGTTCGAAAACACCAAAGTTATTAAAATAACGTATAAGAACAGGTAAGCTATATTTATTAAAAACATTGTTATAGAAGATTATCTTGAAAGAATATCTTGAATATCTTTCTTTCATAGTATTACATGTCCGTT
Source organism: Cylindroiulus punctatus (assembly GCA_034695085.1). Classification (NCBI taxonomy): domain Eukaryota; kingdom Metazoa; phylum Arthropoda; class Diplopoda; order Julida; family Julidae; genus Cylindroiulus; species Cylindroiulus punctatus. The sequence goes on along the minus strand of JAQFYZ010000736.1, from coordinate 8,946 downwards.
AAAGGCTTTTGGAGTTTTAGGATGGAATGTGTATATGGGTCCCTTTCTAATCCATAAACAACGTTTTTTATTTTTAAAATTTTTTTATTATGGATTTCTAAATAAGTACAAAGTATCTAGCTGAATAGTAAAGGATACCATATTACTAATTTGAACGTCTTTTTGGTTTTATCTGAAATTTGAGTCACACTCATAGGATTTTATATTCAGCTTGGAGAATTTGAGAAACTAGTGAATTTTGAATTGAAACCTAGAGATGTTCAATATTAGCATACCGAATTGTCATTATGATCTACTGTTTTGTTGAATTTAACAATGTTTTTTCCTAAAAATTGTCTTTAGGAATTAATGCTATGAATTGTACAACTTATTTAATCATTAATGTTATTTCGCTGGTAAAAATAAGGAGGATAGCTCAGGGTATTTCGTTTTAAAGACTAACAGGTTCTCAATACTTTGCAGATTGTTTTTTCGAGGCGTTGTAAAAACTGAGACCGAAAAGGAAAGGCTACTCCTGGCTTTCCAAATCAACGAAGAGATTGTAAATGATCGGTATCCCGTTACGAGAGAGCTTTCCATAGAATTAGCCGCCCTACTTGCTCAGGTAAGACCAACTTTAAGTTTTTTTAGCCTGAATATCCTTATCTGGTTAGCCCCTGAAACTGCTGTAGATTTTGTGCATCCAATCCTCGTTGCCCAGTTGCACAATGGCGCTTTTACTCGTGCACTGTTTCCTGAAGTTGGTTCAGGTTTGATACATTTCAGATCGTTTAAATGGCAAGTTAACCTAGTAAGCTGGCTTATCTGCAGATGTTGCAAAGTGCATTTCAAATTGACAGCTGTTGATTACCAGCAAACTAGTTCCTTCGTTTGAGTTTCGATGATAAAAAAAAAAAAAAAAATGCTAAAAGAATTTGGAATTGGGTTCCGGTGAAGCCGAACGAATTGTTTTCCCACTTCAGATTCAGTTCTCATGATTTTTTTTAAAGCTGTTTGAAAATTACAGGTTGAGAAAAAATTCTGGTACTGTCTTTGAAATCTTCATCATTGCTTGTGTCCAGCTTTAGAAAACATTCCCGGATAAAATGGGCGGACCAACGAAGTTCAAACTGTTACGATCGAATCATAACAGATTCACAAATTTCGAATATAACTGAAAGTTTGTTAAAAAAAATCTTATTTTTTCTTCTGCTCATAGCTGAAAACGGCAAAACTTTTGCAAACAATAAATCTGGTTGTCGCTCGCTCATTCTGAAGTTTCAGATAAATATCCAGATTTCAATTTTACGATCTTTACTTGGTTTTGATTTTATTATCTGGAGTTTTTAAGTTTTGCTTGGCAATCAAATAGTTAATTGGATATCTTAACAAATCGTTTCATTGTGCTTCCATATGCCACGGTAATTGGCTGATTGACCTCATACGCGTTCGAACAAGCCGAGCAGTTTCCACCACCATAAAATGAAACAAGATGAAAAAATCATAACGTGAAATTTGTAAGTGGTTAGTCAAATTGGGCTTGGGTTAACAATGCCCGAGCTGATTAGTGAATACTGCAGACATTTTTATCACATAATCTTAAGTTTCACAATTCATGTGCAGCACCCAATCGCCCCTCACATCTACCTTTTATTTTTTATTTTTTATTTTTGCTTCTACCTTTGGTTGTAGGGTAACACGGCCCTGATTTTGACGCACGATGCTGCTTTTCAACTTAGTCATTTTATTAATAGTAAAGAATGCGGTGCATAGAAATGGCCTAATTAAAAACTTGTTCATTGGCTGCACCATTTGCACCTTCCTTTGGTCACTGCCCCAGCCATTTAAAGCTGATGTGAATGCGGTGTTCGGAGATGTATTGGACTGAATGAGCTGCTTTTTGGAGGGCTATCCGCCATTCGTATGCAAATTAAGGGTTGTTTACTGTTGGTAAACTTGTAGGTAAATCTTGGCCCGTGCTGAGATTTCCATTTCCTCCAAATATTCTTCACATGGCAAAAAATATGTTTATCTGTACGGGATCTACAGCGCAGTGTTCTCCATAAATGTAGTTACCTTTAATTCAAGCTGGAAACTGTATACATTATATGCAGTCTACACCGGACATAACGATTTCATATACGCTCATATTGTAGCTCAGTCGCACATACTAATGTATATAACGAATATTGGTTATATTACAAATGTTACATTTTTGCAGAGATACGAGTTGAAAATGCAAAAAGTCAGATGTTTTCATGGGAATCGTTCCAACAATCAAATATTTGGATGTGAGACAAATGATAGATCATAGATATTGCCATCAACTGGCCACATGCCTGCCCTATGTCTTCACATTTTTATTATACAGGGTGTCCATAATATCTCCTGATTCTTGGTACCTAGTACCGACTAAATACAATACTTTTAAACGAACTGTCTTCGTTATAAACTAGAATTAGCTACCTAGGGGATGCACTTACAACCCGTTGTTTTCACCTCGTTATATCCAACCAAATTCTGGGAAACTCCTTTGAACTATTTAAATAAGGTGATTTTGAGCTGCGATTTTGGCTTTTTGATTTATGACCTCTTGTGGTCCAGGAATGCGACTGTTTGACTGCTAGTAAGTTACAGGTGGCGCTGGTCGATTTTTTGCCTTAGTCCATCTGGCTCTCTGCAATGATGTAACTTTTATTGTTGGAAGCATTTATTCGCCTTTACAACCTCACCTGGTGTACCTCATAATGTGTTTGACTTGAAATTTATGCCGATTTGTGTCCTACGGCTGCGAAATAATTGAATGCCGTGTTCCAGATTCGTCTGGGGGGAAAAATATTCAGTTAGTAAGCACTTTAGGTCAGCCTTATTTTCGTTTAATACACAGCGGCCATGCTGGATGATGTGGAAAGAAAGGGTTGATTTTTTATGGAATTCGGTAAAAAAAATAGAAGTGAGATTCATGATGTATTAATGTGGTTTAACGATTATTCTCGACCGCCCAAGGGGGATATGCTTTTCGACTTTTCATGCATTTCGTTGTTCCCCCTAAGTACTTTTCTTGATAATGAAAATGCGTGCTAACTATTAGAATGGTGCCAGACCACCCTTGTTTTTGCTCGCTGTGAGGTATTGTTGTCATTATGCTCATGGTTTCCACTTTGGCTACTGGGTTTTTTGCAGTCCTTTTATAGAATCCGATAATTTTCCTCAATTTACTTTCTCATGCCAAATGAAGAGATCCTCTAAACGCTGGGATGCTCAGTAACATACAAAAACATTCCTGGTGGACGCCATCTTATGTTGGGTGAGTGACAGGGTCACACGTGGTCATGTCCTGGTGCAGGCTTACCCCCTGATCTGGGCAAATGGATTTGCTTTGAAAAAAGTCATAAAAATTCAAAAAAATTAATAATACATTTTAGAATAGCTAGTTGGTTATAGTCAGAAGATAAGAAAATAATAAGGACATTTTCAACTTAAATGTAGCATTCCTAACATTGACATATATTTGTGCATTTTTATTTCTCAGGATGGTCAAGGTGATTTGTTTTGAAATTTTAGTCATGGAAATTAGATGCATTCACGCATAGACTAATCAAACTCAGAATAGGGAAATTGTAGGAATTTACTACAAGAAAATGGCAATTGAATTTCAAAACTGCACGAGACAATGGTAACACAAGCACTGCACATGCTTGTGCACATGCATTTTAAAATTGTATTTAAATAGAGGTTTGAATTGTGTGAAAAAAATTTAGTAATTTTTTACCCCAGGAGGCAGATTTCTAGATATGGATTTGACATCTTATTTTAGCCTTCGAAGGTAAAGATTTATGGCCCTGTTAATCTAATGCTCACTTGTAAAATTGCATCTAGAAATAAGCAGTAACTTTTATTGATCTATTTTATAGTTCTGCTGCTCATATATTATCTGCAGTTGCATTTCTGCTTTGATGCTCAATATATTTGAATTTTTATTAATAAAAACTTAATTGCCATCGAATTACAATTGGCTATAAATCTTTGATCCGTTGAAAGGCTGTAGAATGCTTGAATTTAAACCTATTTAACGTTAGTGCATGGTCTTATGATGGACGCTAACATTTTGAAATCTTATTAGTGAGGTTAAATTGGAGCCGAACAAAGTTGTTGTTTCATGTCATTAATTCATTTGCAGATAGTCCCGTTAGGAATTTCTTGTTCAGTTCAGAGCATGTATAAATCTAGGTATAAGCTAATTAAAATATTTCTTAAATAATGATAATGAAATCCGAATAAGAAGAGCAAATTTAGCTATTTAAAGGTATCTTAGTGGCTCATCTGGCAATCTCTCAATTAGATTCCTAGAAAATCCAAGATGGCGTTCAATTTGGACGAAAGTTGAGCAGTCTAACCGATGTTAATGGCATCATCATTTCATACCTTGTTTCCTCAATATCCTTCTCTGTAAGAGCTCTCCCAAATGGAGACAATGACCCTTTCAATCTGTATGCTAGCCATATGGTGGCCCTTTTTTCGGATAATGTCGCTCGCCGCCATTTTTTTTTCCGCTCGACGGCCATGTTGGAAGGCGAGTTAGTGCAAGATATATACTCTTTACAATTGAGTTTAGAAATTTGTGTGTAAGTGACAGAAGAATGGAGGGCATTTCTTCGAGGAATGAAAATAAAAATGGATTTAAGTGCCCTGCTGGGTTTTATAGGTTTAAGAAACCGAGTACTGGCTCTTAACTCTTTTTTTATTCACGAAATGATGGCTGTGACATGAATCGCCGAATTCACGTTAATAATAAAGAAAATCAACATCGGGACGGTTTTATTCGATCGTAAAAAACTTTTCAAGCTTGGCTGGAAATCAATCCCTGCTAAGGACATCTCGTTTTAAGACTTATTTTCCTCTTCCCGCCGTGATTAAAGCGCACTCATTCGCAAATATTAATTAACTCAATTGTCTTTTTTTCGTAGTCTGTAAATGGTATACAGTACATGTAGGTGCCCCCGACCTTCCTAAACGAGCACAAACACCATAAACCGCTTTTAAACAGCAATATCTCAGTTAAGAACTTTAAGACACTTAGGGAGAGAGTGAACATTCAAGGCAAAATTTGCGAGTAATCCAGTTTAATTTCTCTGAAGTGTGCTTCAATCTCGTGTGATTGGTTGAATTTGGTTCATAATACAAATCCCTAGGTGTTGCTTTAACCATGGTGATTCAGGAACGTGTCCTCTCATCCCTCTCCTGAGTTGATACTCGATTCTAATTTCTAAGTATATCTCGTAAACCGTTAGTTACAGCAATAGTTCCAATAAAAAGATGCGGAGGAGGATGGAATTAGTCTAGAAACTGTGCATTTATTACAAGGATACTTGTGTGAATTTATTTTTGAATTTCTTGCCCAGCTTCACAGCATGCATGGTAGCAGTGTAACCACCTATTTGTCCTGAAGGGTACCAATACTCAGAATACATGTACTGGCTGTGATATCGAAGCCTTGATGTTTGCATATCTCCGTGGATTGGACTGTGCACATTGTATTGTATTTTCAAATGTCCAATCCACTTCACTTATAGTGTGAAGCAGTGCACTAGACCTGGCGTTCCAGAAATTCGTAACGAATTCATGTAATTTCTCCTTCAATACCTCGTCCATAGGTTTTAATGTACATTTTCCGTCCTGTGCTGCCATCTAGTGCTGGAAACATTGTTTGCATCAAGCAATCAAAATTAATAGCCGTGAAGGCTGTACACTGTACACGATTCGTTTTTTATGAAAATAATTGGTTGACTGTTAAACTTAAATTGCTCCCTTCCTCCACCATTGTAAATGCATTGTAGGACGGGTGCAGTACCATTAATTAACTTTGCATGCTGGCTTGATGTATGCAAATTGAGTTCATGCATTTGTAAGTAAACTTTTGAACACCTGAGCCTCGAAAGCCTTTGCACAAACATGCAAAAAATGATAGTTATTAACCTGGTTTTAAATGCGTTTAGTAGGGATCAAGTTGAGCTTCCTTATTTTAATGAGTTAGTAATTGCCCCAAAAGTCGTTATCATCGTTATTGTTGAGGGTTTGATTGCAATAAATCTTTAAATGAAATGTGAATGCAAGATAAAAACGCATGCATGTCAATTATGATTGCAATTCTTGTCTTCCTTTAATTTTCTTGTTTCCATTTATCAGTTAATTAGACTCGTTTGTTAATTTTAAGAATAGAATTCTTAATATTTGATATTCACCTAGTGGATAAAGCGTCGTAATCGCTGCACAAAAAGTGACTTATCTGGTTTAGAGATAAATAAGCAACAACTTGATTCCCAAGTGGACACTTTCTCAGAAAAGCAATTTTATCGAATAGCATTTGAATTCTTCGAGGTGTTCATGACCCTTCATTTTGCTTTGTTAAGTCGCCTGCCTGGAAAAGAAGCAGAACAGCCTTATTTTTTGCTGTCATTTTTTCAAAACTGCTTAGGAAATGTCAAGGCCTTCGAAGGGGTCAAAAACATAGTTGCTGCGCAGGTAAATTCGCCCCCTGGCGAAGGATTGCTGAAAAAATTAGTTGAATTTTTTTTTCACTGTGATGAGGTGGGTTAAACCAATAATGCTGTGGTATGTCTCTCAAGGAAGTTGAAACATCTGAAGCATATCAACCTCCTGTATCCCACCATGGCCACCTAGGATGACCGCAAACTGTTTTTGACCCTCTCATCCCTCACTAAAAAAAAACCCTTTCTGGTGAAGGCAAATTAGTCTTTTTCCACTTTCTCTTTCTGGACTTTTATTATATTATACATCTCTAAGTGTTCTCTTCTCATTTGATCAACCCACGCCAAGGTGCATGACCTCGCAGAATTCTCAATTTTTATTTTTGCACAATGTGCTAATGACAATGGAAATTGTAACCTGCAATAACACTAGGAGATTAATGAAGTGGGTTGGAAACAAGGCTGAAACAGTTTCTCTACCGGAAATAAGGGCTTGTACCACGAAACAAATTCTGATAAGCATGTGGAGTATTTATTTTAAAACTGACACTATTTTGGATTCATGTGCAGATGTAAACAAATCCAATGATTTAATAGACATTGTACCTGGACATGCCCATGTACCTGGTAGTGCCCTGTATCATAAGAAATCAAAAGTGTTAGGAATTGATGAATTTGTGGATTAGCTGAGAGGAGTTGAGGTCTGCACGTTTCCTAACCAAGTATCATTCCATGTGTCATGACATGAAAACTTCAACTCTTCACAGCTAATTCTCAGTTTTATCACATCTTCACACAACTCATTTTTTTTTATTAAATTGGACCCTAGTTGGTAAGATCCACATCAGATAAATGATCATCAACTCGAACCATAATTAATTTCATCTGCAATTTAAAAATCGTGGTTTGATTTGTGGCCCCATCTGGTGGCTTTTGTCAGCTCGAATGCTCGTCACGCTAATTCGTTGGAATAATTGTCATAAAATCCCTCTTATTGAAATTGAAACGAGCGAACCTAGGAGCTAATTAATGTAATGGAATGGCAGCCATTTGTTTCTGCAACTACATTGTAGATTGATGACAATCTAATTAAATAATCAGAATTTAAAACAAAGGGAGGAAAAGCCAACATGATGACAAAAGGGGCTCGGTCAGATTTATTATGACGAATAATATGTGGCCAACTATGGGGAGAGCAGGGCGTTTACTGCCAAAATCTTGACGACTTTATTAGGTTATGCTTGTCTGCAAACGTCGGCTTAGTTTCCTAATTTGATTTTGAAAATAACACGTGGCAGCCAGCGTTTCAGATACGAGAATTAATGGCGCATTGCGCCAAACTCGCATCGTTGTAATCGACGATTAAAACCAGCTAATTTGCATTCGCTATTCGATTCACATTTTCTGAAATTTGCATTCACATGTTTGATGATGTAAGTGCTGGAAAAATGCGTTTTCAAAGTACACTTTTTTATTTTTTAAGTTTAAAACCTGGCTAAAATAAGTTGTTATTAACTAGGTGCAAGGTTAAATGCGGTTAAATGCTATTTGATCATTCAATAATTGTTGCATCGATATTATTAAATCTTAAGTAACAATTTGGAAAACGTGTCAAACAATTTTCAAGTAAACTCATGTACAGCTTGGTTGCAAGAAAGTGTTTTACCTCATTACAAAAATTAACTTACTGCGTAAAAGCAAACTAAATGCGCTACATAGTGCATTTTGGAAAAAGGTAGAAGAATATGTGGTTTTTCATGTCATCAAATAGTAAAAAATTAAGCCCATTAGGAAAACCTGAGTATATCTTAATGGTGTAATGACAAGGAAACTGACTTAGGAAACTTATTTCTAGAATAAAAAGTATTTAGGTACTTCTTTGTAATTAGGCAATGGTTTAATGATCACCCTGTTCATGTTGATCCCATATCGTAACAACACAGTATTGGAATGTGAAGCCCCATTTGAGTGTAAACTTTTAATTTACATAATATTAGCATTTGTACACTTCATATTTGCTGGTTTATTGCTGCTAAAATTGCTGGTTATTCTAATCAACGTCAGGTTTTCCCGTTTACACACTTCTCCTAATTGGACATTAATTTTGATTTATTATGAACAACTACTTCGTTAATTCGTACGTACCCTGGCTTAGATTTCATCGAATCATGCTCATAACGGAAATTTATTTGCGCAGCTATGAGTTTAATTCGTTGCGTGACTGCTCGCTAGGTTATGACAAACTTATTTTTCCTCTCGACGTTAATTTCTAATGGTAAAAAAATTAAATCGTTAATTGTGAGCCTGTTCTTGACGATTCCTATGTGTGTCCAGGGCTGGGTTTGACGCAGATAAGGAACTTTATTAATGATTTAAACGCCAATTATCCAGCTTTAATGGGTATGCCCATATGAAAAAGTTTCTGCAGAATTCTGCACATTCTGCAGAAAATTTTCTGCAGAAACCTATAGGGAATTCT
>JAQFYZ010000735.1:0-34139 GCA_034695085.1 Cylindroiulus punctatus | reverse complement strand
GGGCCCAAAATCAACTCATTCTGTCAAAACTTTGGCATTTACAGGCAAAATAAACTTTAAAAAATAATTGGAAAATTGGCTATAAATGCTAAAATTGTTGAAAAAACATGCACTTTTATGACGGAATAAGAAATTGCAGAACAATACGAATATAATGGGCCCAAAATCAGCTCATTATGTTAAGTGGTTTGGCTTTTACAGCAAAAAGAAACTTAAAAAAAATTAAAAAATTTGGAAAATTGGCTAAAAAAGGGAGAATTGTTTATAAGATTTGCACTTTTTTGGCGGAATATGAAAGTACAGATCAATACGAATTTATTTAGCTTAAAATTAGCTCATATTAAATGGTTTGGCTTTTACATGTAAAAAAAAACTAAAAAAAAATTGGAAAATTAGCTAAAAAAGGGAGAATTATTGAAAAAAACATGCACTTCTCATGGCGGAATAAGAAAGTTCAGAAAAATTCGACTATAATTAGCCCAAAATCAGCTCATTATATCAAGTGATTTGGCTTTTACAGCCAAAAGAATGAAAAAAAAAAATTGGGAAAATTGGCTATAAAAGCCAACTTTTTTTAAAAAAAACATGCCCTTTTTTGGCGGAATAAGAAACTACAGAACAATACGAATATAATGCGAATATAAGTGGTTTGTCTTTAACAGCCAAAATAAACTTTAGAATTTGAAAATTAGCTATAAAAGCCAAAATTGTTGAAAAAACGTGCACATTTTATAGCGGAATATGAAAGTACAGATCAATACGAATTTCATGGGCATATATTAAATGGTTTGGCTTTTACAGTTAAAAGAAAGTAAAAAAAATTGGGAAAATTGGCTATAAAAGCCAAAATTTTTGAAAAAACATGAACTTTGGTGGAATATGAAAGTACAGAACAATACAAATAAAATGGGCCAAAAATCAGCTCTTTATATTAAGTGGTTTGGCTTTTACAGCCAAAACAATCTAAAAAAAATTGGGAAAATTGGCTATAAACGCCAAACTTCTTGAAAAAACATGCACATTTTAAGGCGGAATATGGAAGTACAGAACAATACGAATCTAATGTGCCCAAAATCAGCTCATTCTATTAAGTGGTTTGGCTTTTACAGCAAAATGAAACTTAAAAATTTTTTTAAAAAATTGGAAAATTGGCTAAAAAGGGAGAATTGTTTAAAAATATGCAATTTTTATGGCGGAACATGAAAGTACAGATCAATTCTAATTTAATGGACTTAAAATCAGCTCATGATATTAAATGGTTTGGCTTTTACAAGTAAAAAAAACTTTTAAAAAATGGGAAAATTGGCTATAAAAGCCAAATGTTTTGAAAAAAACAATCACTTTGGCGGAATAAGAAAATGCAGAACAATACGAATATAATGGGTCCAAAATCAGCTCATTATATTAAATGGTTTGGCTTTTACAGGTAAAACAATTAAAAAAATTGGGAAAATTGGCTATAAAAGCCACGATTGTTGAAAAAACATGCACTTTTTATGCGGAATATGAAAGTACATTACAATACGAATCTAATGGGCCCAAAATCAGCTCATTATATTAAGTGGTGTGGCTTTTACAGACAAAAGTATCTTTAAAAAAATTAAAAAATCGGAAAATTGGCCAAAAAATGGAGAATTGTTGCAAAAACATGCACTTTTTATGGCGTAATATGAAAGTACGGAACAATACGAATCTAATGGACCCAAAATCAGCTCTTTATATTTAATGGTTTGGCTTTTACAGCCAAAAGACACTAAACAAAAAATGGAGAAAATTGGCTATAAAAGCCAAAATTTATGAAAAAAAAACATGCACTTTTTATTACGGAATATGAAAGTACATATCAATACGAATTCAATGGGCCCAAAATCAGCTCATTATATTAAGTGGATTAACTTTTACAGCCTAAAGAAACAAATAAAAAATTACAAAATTTGGAAAATTGGCTAAAAAAGGGAGAATTGTTTAAAAAATATGCAATTTTTATGGCGGAATATGAAAGTACAGATCAATACGAATTTAATGGGCTTAAAATCAGCTCATTATATTAAATGGTTTGGCTTTTACAGTTAAAAGAAATTTTAAAAAAAATTGGGAAAATTGGCTATAAAAGCCAAAATTTTGAAAAAAACATGAACTTCGGTGGAATATGAAAGTACAGAACAATACAAATAAAATGGGCCCAAAATCAGCTCTTTATATTAAGTGGTTTGGCTTTTACAGCCAAAACAATCTAAAACAAATTGAAAAAATTGGCTATAAAAGCCAAACTTCTTAAAAAAACATGCACATTTTAAGGCGGAATATGAAAGTACAGAACAATACGAATCTAATGGACCAAAAATCAGCTCATTAAATTAAGTGGTTTGGCCTTTACAGGTAAAAGAAACTAAAAATAAATTGGAAAATTGGCTAAAAAGGGATCACTAGGGATAGCAGAGGTGTCTGAAAATGATGACAAATACTGACATGGGAGTATGTAAATCACATGTGAGTAAATAAAACGAGTGTAAAAAATCGAAAGCAAAGAATAATGGACACCAAACGTCAAAAATTGAAGAACAATTAAGCAGGCCAAAATAAAAAAATAAGCAAAAATGGGAACTAGACTACGGGCAAGATGTGTGCAGCATTACAACGTACCGGTACAATGTAGCTTCTCTCCGGATTGGTACCAATTTTATGTAACTAAGTTTCATTAAACATTCACTTACCAAAAGATCATTAATTGGACACATGTATGCACATGTAATATTTATTTTAAGAAATTTTCATTATACAATGGCGTATTGTTGATACAAAAGCTCCCTTACTCGATAATATTCATCACAAAGACATCCTTCTAAGTTAATACGACCAGCAGCATTCTGAAATATATGAATCTTATTTTCAAAACATATCAATGAGAAAGAAACCAATTGATTTGAAAATTGAATTTCAGAATTCAGTGAAGAACTTGCCAAATTCACCAATTCATTGATGTATCAATCTACACGTACCCTTCTTACTGCTATTGAGCCAGCATTGCAATACAAGATTCCACCTGAAAACTCGGCATGTATTCCTGATCTTAACAGTACTTGTTTGAAGTCGGATAATTTTAACTCATTTATGAATACCATTGGATGACCTTCAACCTAGATGTGAGAAATAAACTGTTGCTTTAGTTATGACAATAAATCAATAATCGGATGTTATGCACCGCAATGATGACATATGTAAATTTTGAATTTAAAAACTTAATACATGTACGATAAATCTCTTTAGATCAACATACAGTAGTCAAAGAAAGTATTGGCTCAGTATGAAAAACATGGTTTATGGAAAAATTAAATGTAGTAGTGTTGTAAATGAACTTGTATTATATGGACTACACCAACAATTTAAAAGGGTTAAAAAGGGGGCCGTTGATGGCGTTCTAAAGTTGTGGGTAAAACAATATTGTGCGTGCATTGGAAAAATCCATGATAGCAGAACAGGTCTCAGTCAAACCGTTTTGTGGGCTACAGGCTTATGCACATGAAATTCATCAGAAAATGTTACCATGCAGACAGTTCATGCAGTCATCAAATCAGAATACAGGTCAAACATCAGTGGTTTGCAAATGCATGCAACCAGCAATAAAAATGATGCAGGAACACATTAGGAAATGTTTTCCATTCTGCAGTTGAAAATTTGTTCCTACTGATGGCACATCCTGCATATGCAAATCACTGACACTTGTCAAGTGTTTTGATTTTGTTCGACAATTGTGTTTTGCATCATGGACAGAAAAGTGAACATGCATTGTTGTACTCTCTCCATCAAACTTTAAGTTTTTGACTCATCGCCAATCACTGACAATATTTTCTGATGAATTTCATGTGCCTGTAGACCACAAAAAAAGGTAACTGAGCACTGTACTGGGGTCAAGACGTTGCAATTTTATCTTACCCATAACTGGGTAATCATTTTTTTTGTACCGGGCACTCCTCCGAGGTTTCTGGATCAATAAAATAGGTGTGCAATAAGGTCTCCGAAAATCAGATCAAAAGTTGTCGGCCATCAAAATCGCGATTTTAGCATTGAGCGCACGCGCCTTTTTATTCGAAATCGCATCAACTTAAAATTTCTTCGAATTTCCCAATTTCGAGAAAACCTTTGGACATCATGGGACAGTGATTTGGACGCTGGTAGTTGTCGATTCAGGTCAAGTAAACGTTTACTGAGGTACCGGTCAATTGAGGTACCGGTACCAGTCTATGGCAAATTACGTAGTGAAGCAAGCACCGGGCCCCTAGCAATTGAGCATATTGCAAATATTTCCCTAACAAAGTCAACGAAATTTTGAATTTTTTGCAGTTCCTAAATGATGATTTGCACCATGTAGTTCACCAGATGATTGCTATTTCTTACAACTTCAAATTGTCAACTCTTCTGGATTCAAACCTACTGTGGGCCCACCAACGTTTACTTAATGACAATATAAAAGGACAATTTCTCTTACCTGTCCTGAAGGAATGGCCTCCAACGTTGGAATAGGATCACCATTGTCCAATTTTCGCCCATCGACATCCATCGTATCATCGTCATCGCCAATAGTAATTTGAGGATTAATGTCTACTCGACTGTCGTCTACTTGCATAGTTACAATGCCATCTACCCAAGCCAGTTCAGCGTCTTTTCCCCTCGAAAACTGCAGGGAACTGACTAAGGAGTCTTTCAAGCGCACCTGATAAATGTGGCTCTCAGTGGTAGCATCGACTATTTCGTATAAATGTGGTGAAAACACTTTGCCCTGCACTGCACCAGCTCGACAATAAGAAGCAAGAGCTTTTGTTGCTTCTGCCGATCCACGCACAACAATCAGTCGCCTCGGCTTGATGAGAGACACTATTTTTCTAATGGATTCACCATCGGACCGACCTTCAAAGTCAATATATTGGACAGATGCTAGCACATCTAAAGTCACAGTGGAACTGACACACTTTGTTGGCACTTCTGAGATATCTGGAATATTTGAATTTTTTAGAAGAAAAATAAAAAAAAATTCTATCAGAAATACCATTGCATGCATTGAACAAGTACCTTGAATATCCTCATTTGCAATCTCCATTTTATCTTTTCCATCTTCTTCAGTCTGATTTACTTCCAAAATCATGAAATCCTCCAATCTGTTATTGGGGCCAAAACGAAGATTCATTAAACACATAACGTTTCAATTAACTTATTGTTACCAAGAGATGGAAGCTATCTTACCTGATAATTTCACCATAATCATCCCATTTTACTTTTTCCTCTTTGGAAGGAAACATCGGATAAGATTTTTTTGCTTGCTTAAAAAAACCACCTCGAGATTTTCCCTATAGTATAAAAGTTATGATGGAAAAACAAAACAGAATAATTCGCAACATTCACATATAATAAATTGGCGTACAAAAGGAAAAAAAACAAAAACAACAGAAATCAGAAAAATTATAAAAAAAACAATGTGAAGTCCATTTCCCGAAACGACCGTGTATTTAACCATGTGGAACAATTCAGGGCCAGGGATTATTTCTTATATAATTTCAAATTCTTCGTTAATTTATAAAGTATAAAGTAAATGTAGAAAGAGTTCTAAACTGCTCAAGAAATAATTAACACTCACTTTTCTCGTATTCAATTTGGCGATATTTCCAAACTTATTTTTTAAATTATTAATCACAAAGGAATGAATTGGATAAAAAAGTACTCTGGTGAACGCTTGTTCCATCACCACATTTAAAATGTAAGGAAAACTAACCTCACTTTTCATCATGAGATCATGCTTTGTTTTTCCACTACCATGATTCTCAAGATCAACATCATCATCACTCTCTTCACTTGACTCTGCCATCACCTCCCTACAAAAATAGGTGGTCAGTAAAAACAATATTTCAACGTTTTTCACTATTTCACTATTTCAACATACTTTTTTATTTTTCCAGCTTTTTGTCTTGCTGATTCTTGGTCTTTTTCTTTTCGCAAATATTCTTCCAACTCTAAACCTTCTAAACGCACTCTTTGCCTTATCTGCAAAGAACACAAAATTATAGCTCGTTCTTGAGGACTATAAGATGAACATGATTTCACTTTGCCATGAGCTTGTATAACTAACCTCAGTGGTTATAGT
This sequence comes from Cylindroiulus punctatus, assembly GCA_034695085.1. Lineage (NCBI taxonomy): Eukaryota > Metazoa > Arthropoda > Diplopoda > Julida > Julidae > Cylindroiulus > Cylindroiulus punctatus. The sequence goes on along the minus strand of JAQFYZ010000735.1, from coordinate 28,006 downwards.
TTTCAACTTAGGATTATCGATTAAATTACGGGCCAAAGTACCAGGTGATGACCGGGATGTTAGAATTATGCTATTCTTTGCTTTACCACACCACTGAATGAACAGATCTCGTGAAAAGCCACATTCCATATCAGGTACACTGGCCAGTACAACCTAGAAGAAGAACAAGTACGATAAATTTCTGAAAAGAAATTGCTAAGGATCAATCTGAAAAATACCTTTGGCTCTTGAACTCTTGCCAGTTCAGCTAAGCTGTGGCACAATTGCAAATGTTTAAATTGGAAAGGGTTGTTTCTAGCTCCTTCAAAAGATCTCATAATTTTGTCGCTCATCCATTCAACCTAAAAGCATAAATTCAGATTCAACATTTCTAGATGAGCCATTGAAAATTAAATGCTTGTTCCACACATACCTGTGATTTAGCAAATTCTACTACGTTATAGCTAACATTATTGATCAAAGCAAGAGAATATGCCTGTAAACCTGAGTCCTGGTTTCGCCAGAGCTGATCCTGAAACGTGAATGCAAATTAAAATCAATGTTATTCAATATTTGAGCACAGCACCATATTTATTTCAGAGTAACTTGCCACCATATGAGCTAATTCAAGAACACGTCCAGCAGTATCCACAGCAACTAAAACGTTTCCTCCATTTCGCAACGTTTGAAGAATATTTGCTAAAGAAGTGACATGAAAATAGTTAATGGAATAGTTAATGGAATGAAGTCATCCTCAAGAAACTAACTCATTAGCTGTTCGTCTCGTTGTCTTCGGCGGGCTTGATTGTATATGACATTAAAGGCATCAGTAATTAGCAGCGATGGTCTCAAAACGCCCTCTAAAACACATCCATTCAAGTGCCTAAAAAAGCAGGCATATTTTAGTCATTCTTAATCAAGGTAACAATGCAAAGTTCCATTTCTACAAACCTTTCCTTTTTGTGGTTGAAATCAACTGCATATATAATATCTTCCTCTCCATCTTTAATTATACGCCATATAGTTCCACCAATCATGTGCCCAGCAGGTAATGGAGTGATACTTAAACCATATCCTTTGCCTATAATTCAGATTGCCTTATAAATATTATTATTGAAAAGCAAAACGCACCAGGAAGATGTCTTAATCATAGCACCTTTTAATGCCACACTTTGGTTGAACTTCAACTGAATTATCTTATCGAAAGCAGCATCCACATCATCAAGAGTGAATAAGTCAAAATCTTCAGTGTTGTGCCTCGACTGAAACAGACACAGGGCATCAATAAAATTGGGCTTCACAAAACAAATTAACATTTTAACTCAGGGAAAAACAGTGAAATACCTGATAAAGATCGTACATAAACATCTGCCCCATTTTATAAACAGGAATGGTGGCATATATGGGACAATTAAGACCACATTTACCCACCACATATGGCAATGCCCCAAGGTGCAGATGATCAGGATAGGACAGCAAAACGGCATCAATCTGCGGAAGAACCCTGTTTACCAAAGAAAATACACTTATTCAATACACTGTTCAATTATAAACAAAGTATTAAAACAGGTTTTTTGTGCCAAAAATAACAAACTTTTTAAATTCCCTGATGAAGGTCATGTTGAAATGCTCGTCCCAGCCACAATCAAGAAGAAAGCGGAACTCATCCACTACGAGTAAGTAGCAATGGGATCCTTCCCCATACACGCCAGACAGAGGTTGTAATTTTATTATAGATGTCATTTTTCATCTAAAAACTTAAAAAGAAAAATTACTGACGCATTGAGACATGTGCCTATATACATGTAGCTTCTACGGCCTCGTTCGACTTCGTTGGACATAGGGAAGAAGAGGCTATTCGGCATGGTTTTACAGAAGATATATACTGCAAAGTCGCAGTTAAACAATATAATTACCTAAAATAAGAAATACATAATCAAACGTAATTTAAACACCGGTATCGACAGTTTGCTTTTGAAAGTCCAGGGCCAAGGAAAGTCAGACAACAAAACCAAGTTATTAGCGTCTGTGCAATCTGTGCTATAGCGCTACAACTACTGGGCACTGGGCTAGTGTCATGTTAAATTGTGTTATTCATGAGAAATTGTATTCGTGACGTAGATTTCCGGTAGGTGTGCAGCGCATGCGCAGCGGCATTACTTCTTTACATTATTTGACTTGTAAATGCATGCGCAAAATATCCCGAATTCATTAATTTATACCAGGATGTTACATATACGTTAGGTTAGTTATTAAGGTAGCTCACGATTTAAAGTGACATCTCGGCGAACTCATTTTGTTTTATAATAGTTAGATATTGATAAGGAAACTTTAGGACCGTTCATTAATTTTGTCCTTGATTTTTTACGCTCAAATTCATAATGATATTACACGAATCAATTCAAAACTGGTTATAGTTTTGAGGGTGCAACTCCGAACCCAAAATATATACAATGTCTTCTCTGAAATTAGTTACCAGACATACTTTTATCAATATATGAGCCCAAAATAAAAGTACGTTACGTAACTTAGGCCTAATAACTTAATGGTTGGCCCTTTTGTTCCACTGCGTACATGCAGGACCTCGCACAACGTGCAAAATTGTCCGTCACATGATAGGACGAAGGGTTTCGCATATAAACTGTAAGAACATATTTAACTGATTATTGTACGCTAATAATGGAACATGAAACTTATGCCGGTACGGCCTCTAATCATTTATTGAAACCATGGATAGTGCGCCACCTATTATGCACGGGGAAGGCCTTGAAAAACTCCCATCTACCTCCCCCTCCCTGATAATGGTCATGTGATACTTACGTTTTAGGATTTCTGAGAAATGGGTTTGGCATGCAGTTTCACGAATATGTACTCACTTCAGTAAACTCATTGAATTATTTAATTCAGTTATAACTATAGAAAACACGCTTCTTGCTCTGTTCATCGTTCTTTGACTTGTCAGTAGTGGTAAGTAATTTTGGTAACCGTTATTCCAATCTGCAAATCAATACTGCTTGCATTCGCAAGAATTCTAGATTAGGCCACTTTAGCGTTTGATGGTGCCTCGACTGATAATAATCTACAGTGTATACTCAATTTCAGTCAAAATGGTTCGCTTGTCGAGCAAAAGGCGTAATTGATTTGATTTTTATACAAATAATAATAATAATAATAAATTTATTTCGGAGCGAAATGCCTCCGGTGACGTGAAGTGGTGCAGGTGGTGATACACCGACTGGGAGACCCAGTTCTCGTCACTATTGCCTTTACAATATCAACATAGCATCATTCGAACACGTTCAAAAGTTCAGAAAAATAAATGCAAATTGTAATACAATATGCTTAATAAATTATAACAACTTCAAACACATTCAAAAGGCAATCATCATGTTTTATACTGTATATAGGCTCAAAGGAGTTACGTGTATACTTACATGTATTTTCTCGCATAAATTTATTTAAAAATTTTTTTTTTCATTAGTTGCTATCCAACCAACCTTTGCTTTACCTGGCATGGCCTTATGGATGAAAGCACAGAATTTACCTGGGGAGGCTTTAAAACAGGTGCAGACTGTATACGGAGAGCATTTTCCAATAGAAGTTCGCCACTTTCTGGCCCAGTGGATAGAGGATAAACCATGGTGCGAGTCACATTGTTTTCCCTTGTTGAACACGTACATGTACAGTGTATAGTTACCTACATGTATATGAGAATATTAATGATTATGTAGAGAAATAAAAACAGGAGGTAGTGCCACAATGATGTACATTGCAATTATAACCTTTTTTGGAGTGCATGTCAATACCCACAATTGCACAGATGTTGACAACGAATTTGTTCCGAGATTATTACATTACTAAAAATGATTCAGAATGAAACACTCAAGAAACAGTAATTTTGATTCATTTTAAATGAAAATATCAGTTCTTAAAATCCTACCTCAATTAGCTTTTTTGTTTATAAATTTATAATGGCAAAGCGTGTATGTTAATTTAATATGTAATAGAAACTTTATAATCTAAACAAATCGTATGGCTCATGTTTTTATGCTTTATTAATAAATTCCTTAATTTTCAGGACCGAAATCGATCCTGATAATGTTGCACATGAACCATATGCTGCTGAACTGTTAACAGCACTCACACAAGAGTTGGAAGCCAAAGCTCAACACATTAATACTAATGAACATTTTGTCATGAAATTGAGGCTGACTGATGCAGCGCACAAGTTTCGAGTAAGTGCAAATGTGCTATGAGGCATTAGAAATGTTAATTTTGTTGCCTATTAAAGTCAAATTTGAATGTTTTTAAAGCAACTGTACACAAACAATCCATTGTCACTCGCACGGATTGTCAAGCATTGTCTTAGCACAGAAATGAAGCTCGTACAAATGTTGGAAAATGTAAGTATGTCAAGTATTATAGGAATTACGGAAATTTCATGATTTACTTGTCCTATTTTTTCTACTCAGCCTCCAAACGCTGGAGGGCCATCGGATAGTGTGCCAATTATATTAGACCGTCACCAAGAAATAACCAGAGAACTTGAAGTAATTCGTAAAAGAACACAGGTCAGGGCTGGCTATTCAAACAATTCAAGTTATTTTAACGTTGAATTTATCAAATAGGATTTTTGTTAAATTAATGCAGGAATCAGAAGAAGATCTCCGTAAAATGCTAATGGAACAGGAATCTTTCATAATTCAGTACCAAGAGAGTAATAAATTGCAAGGTATGGTTAATTGTTACAATATGGTATATGGCATAGAATGTATGCCTTTATTTGCATTAATTTTAAGAAAACTAATACTTTGCAAGCTCATATAAATCAAATCAAGACCCAAATGAGTGGACAACAACAAATTGAAGCAGAAACTAAACTTCAGCGTCAAAAAGACATGGTTGATCAAATGCTTAGTCAACGAGCATCAACTCTCCAGAAAGCACGAATGGCAAGTTTCTCAATTAGTGATTTCTTTTCTTTAAAATGAGATGTTTCTACTAATGTTGTTGCGCCATGTTCAGGCCCTCGAAGAAAAGCATCAAGAAACGTTCCAAATTTTGCATAGTGTGCAGTCAAAAGTTCTCGATGAAGAATTAATCCAGTGGAAAACTCAGCAAAGGTTGGCTGGCAATGGCGCACCATTTAACAACAATTTAAATCTAGATCGGATTCAGGAGTTGTAAGTTTTTTACGCTTTCCCAGCTTACATGCATATATGGCTAAATAAATACTTGCGTGACTATGACAATTTTATAGATGCGAGTCCTTGGCCGAAATTATTTGGCAAAACCGTCAGCAAATAAAACGTGTTGAGCTTTTGAGGGCACAGCTTCCAATTCCTCTGTTGACCGAGGTGGACAAGCTGCCTCTCCTCAATGATGAAATCACAGGCTTACTTTCTTCCGTGGTTACCAGGTAATTTCTTCTCCAAAAACATTTGTGCACTCTGTGTTGAAAAATTGGAACTAAATGTAAATGACGTTTTTACGTCATGCAGCACATTCATAATTGAAAAGCAGCCCCCTCAAGTAATGAAAACAAACACAAAGTTTACGTCGACAGTGCGACTGCTGGTTGGTGGAAAGCTAAATGTGCATATGACACCACCACAAGTTAAAGTGACCATTATAAGGTAACTAAACATTGCATAGTTAAATTAATGACAAATGAAAAATTGATGATTCTATTTGTTTTGCTTGGTGTAATCAGCGAGGCACAGGCAAATGCATTACTGAAGAATGAAATGTCAAAAGGGTGAGATTCCAAAATTTGGAAATGTGCCAAACGTATTTCCCACAATCAAACTTATGCAAATTGTTACCATTTTAGAGAGGTTAGTGGTGAGATCTTAAACAATAATGGTACAATGGAATATCACCAAGCCACGAGGCAATTAAGCGTTAGTTTCCGCAATATGGTTAGTGATTTTCTTTCTTTCCATTTGTAAAGTTAAAAGGTTGCCACTTTTTAATATACCAATATCTTATTTTCTACTAGCAATTACGTAAAATTAAAAGAGCAGAGAAAAAGGGAACCGAGGTTTTTAGTGCATTTTCTAATTTTATAATAACTCACTGATGGAATTTTCTGTGATTAAGTTGTAATCATAAAACAATTTTCTATTTATAAACAGTCTGTTATGGATGAGAAATTTTCCTTGTTATTCCAATCTCAGTTTAAAGTTGGTGGAGGTGAACTGGTATTTCAAGTTTGGGTAGGAAACATGAACAGTCATGTTTAATGAAATGCTATTATTTATCTAAGTGAGAAAAATGTAAATGGACTGCTTTCTATTTAGACACTTTCACTACCAGTCGTTGTCATTGTTCATGGGAACCAAGAACCCCATGCTTGGGCGACTGTTACTTGGGACAATGCATTTACAGAGCCAGTCAGTTTTTTTAATTTGTACTACCTGTTGAATATGATAGGAAAGAGTAAATTTGCTAATTGATTAATTTTATGTGCAATCTAGGGTAGAGCTTTGTTTGCAGTTCCAGAAAAGGTCCCCTGGCCACAAATAGCAGAGGTTCTAGACTGCAAGTTTAGGGCTTCTGTAGGCAGGGGCTTATCAGAGGACAATGTACGATTTCTAGCTGCAAAAGCATTTAGAGGTGATTAATTTTTTTTATCTTGTAAATAGTTGTTAATAATGAATGCTAACACGCTGGTTTGACTTCAGCATCCCATACCCAAGATTGCACCAATATGCTGTTAAGTTGGTCTCAGTTTTGTAAGGAGCCTCTACCGGAAAGAAGTTTTACTTTTTGGGAATGGTTCTATGCCATTATGAAATTAACAAAGGAGCATCTTCGAGGTCCTTGGAATGATGGGTATAGAGAGTGAACGATTCAAATCTGGTTCCTTCATAAATTCTTGTTACTGGTCAATTTCAGACAAGCTTCTTATAATTTTTACAGTTCAATTATTGGATTTATTAATCGAAAACATGCAGAAGAAATGTTATTGAGCCGAATCAAAGGTACATTTCTTCTTAGATTTAGTGATTCTGAATTGGGAGGTGTGACCATAGCATGGGTACAAGAGGATCAACAGTCAGGTTGGTGAAGATTTATGAATAGTTAAATAGCATTTAAAATAAGTAGCTGTAGTTAACCAGAAAATTCCAATTTACTTTTGGCAGAGCAAAAGGGAGTTTACATGTTGCAGCCATTTACACATAAAGATTTTGCAATCAGAACATTGGCTGATAGAATACATGACCTCAGCCCTCTTGCTTATCTATTCCCTGACATCCCAAAAGATCAGGCTTATTCGAAGTATTACACCCCAATCACTGGTGAGTGAAAAAAGCTTTGTGACAAATGAAGGCCGATCCCATTTAATGAAGGTATCTAAATGTTCCTTTTGATACCTATAGACAGTAACCAGTCAAATCTCAATGGCTATGTGAAACCAGAGCTCGTAACAAAAATTCCTGGGTAAGTTTTAACCAGAACTGACAATAACGTTTATCACGTTATTGAAAAGGCATTTTGTTAGTGTGCACCACATGCAAAATGAGCTATTGATTTCCTACATGTTAAATGCATTTAAGATGACCATGTATAATTATGACATCTATTATTGCCAATCTGCAGTATTTTCATTTGTTACTTTAGCATGTCAGAGTTTGGAAGCGTGGAAAGTTATCCAGCGACTCCAGCGACATACCAAGCACCTTCACCAGACGTCTCTAGCATTCGTGATACGGCATCAGTCAATAGCACAAATTCTGATTATTTCATGAAGTAAGTGTCTATTCTGTGTGGTAGTGTGTGAAAGATGGGATGGACAAATGTACTCTTTAGTGCAATGGGCTCCCTTTAACAACATTCAACACGTTATACTCAAAGTGCCTAAATTTTTTGATTAACTTGAAATAAGAGCTAGTGGTTTTTTAAAATTATTTTTCAAAGATGCAATGACCAAAATGTCATCATTTTTTCTTACATAGCATGGATGATGGCAGTGATTAATGTTGCATTCCTTTCATTGCTTCGGTGGTTTTCCATCTTCAAAACCTAAAGAAAATGCAATTTTACAGAAAACAAAATTGACTGTGCATTTTTAATTGTTTTGTAAAGAAGAGAGGGGAGCAGGTGGTAGTTTGATCATCAAATTCTTTTGGAGAAATGATTGTGGAATAAATTCTGTGCTTGTCATTTTTTGGCATCCAAGGAATGGCATTGGCCACAACTATTGTTCGCTAGACACGTTGTATTTCTCCATTCATGTGTCAATTGGAAGTGAATGTGTTTCGTTTTTAGTTTAGTGATGTCATTTTTTACATTTTCAAACAAACAATTGGCTGTGTGTTTGATTTTTAACGTCTGTACTACATATTGTTCATTCGCCCACAAAACTGGTTTGTGTTGTTCATAAATGCTATACATTTAGAACACAAATCATCCTATTTACTTGCACTTAAATGATTTTAGACTTTTCTACTTATTTTTCTTTTGTTGCTTAAGAAATTTATAGCTTACAAAATAATTGTGCTAAAGCTTTTCAACCCACCTCTATGTATTACTTTAATACTGGACACAGACCAGTGTAACTTAGCCATTTTAGTTATGCTTATATTGACAATAGTGAGAATGTTATTGGAGGTACTTTATAGTTCGATTACATGTGTAATCTTGATTGCTTGTATAACAAATTTTTTCATTTATTTTGGCAAGCATAATCATAATTGAGCAGCATGCTGATGCTCTTATTCTATGGGCAGTAAACACTTCTTACACTCACAAAAGGCGTCTAATGATTTTTTGTGGCATGCATTACTTGCCTGGCAATAAATGAAGATAATTTTTGAATACAAGTCAATTACATATATAAAAGGTCATATTCACTTATTTGAATGAAAAACCTTACACACATTTGGAAAATGTTTACGTTAAGATATTTTCTCTCACGTTATAAGTAAATTTAGATATACTGATATTAATTTTTAAACCTATCCTTAAAAGATTGTGCTGCTTATAATGCATCTCATATTATCATGCATCACGTAATAGTTAGTTGCATCTTAAGTAACTGACTGAATAATATGGATGGCTATTTGTAAAAATAAAGCAATCTTCCACAATCCAAGTATCTGAATTTGTAAATGTATCTACCACCTGCCATCGCCTCTTTGCTTTACGTATTAAGGGTAGATGCTAATTAGCCCATGTGCTTGCCTCACAGCCAAGGAGCGCTTAGTTCGGATTTGGCAGACCTGATCGGCATGGCGCTACCCAGCGATATGGAAGTGGGGGACTACTCGCCAATTGATGTAGGAGATTTGCTGGCTTATGCAAAAACTGAATAAGACTTCAACGACACCAGTGGGGAGAGCAGCTCCCTTCAAAAGCCGCCATGTTGTATGAACAAATCTTTGACATGCACCATGGCATATAGATTGGCTTTACTGTATTAATACAGTGTTGCTGGACTATTTTAAGCAGTGAAATTGACAGGTTTATGAGAGAAACTAACTGCAACATAAATTTTAGGCCAATTGAGTAATCGCTTTCATATACTTTGAAGACCAGATAAATAGAATTTGTCAGAATCTTTTTAAGGAAACAATTTTATTTTGCGAGGTTTTTCTAAAGTAAAATGTACCAGAGGTCTTTTAGAGTTGCATCTAGAATCGTTACATGTACATTGTGTGAGATTTTCTTCTAAATTGGCGAGGTTCGTTAATAAATTTATAAATTAGCATCAGATGTTAGTTCAATTTTAAATGTCGTTTTTTCAAGATGTCATTTTTGATCTATGCGATGTTTTATCCTTATTTCCTCATCTACTGCATGCTAAGATGTTTCCCTGTTGATTTCCAGAAACTATTATTTCTCCAGAATTTGTTAGACAATTTTTCTTCAGAACCCAGTATAAGTTGGGCATTTCTCTTGCAGTGAAACAAATTAGAAGTCTGCATCAGCTAATCTGTCACATAATCATGCAAGCCTTTTTGAACTGCACAAATATCAATTTGCAATTTAATTAATCCATGGTAGTTATTATTTGTTTCTGCAAACTTAAATTAGTATAATTACGAATGAAGAACCAGTTTGGTTGGCAAAAATGGGTGAATATTTTGTGAAACCATGTATGATTCCAATATATCTAATCTTGGTTTGATACAACTTCAATGGCTTTGAAACAACATCTCTAAATTAAAATTTGTATGACCAAATATGGTTGCATTTGGAGGTAATGCAAGCTTTTAGTAGTCGTTTCTGTGTGGACAAAAGTACTTTACCAAGACTCCATATTGTTGATGTTGCACAGCAATATTGTTTCGTGTATATAATCTTTTTGTTTGACTATCTATTCATGAATTATTATATACAAAGGCGTTGATTAACTTCGTTATTAAATGTGCTTAGAATACTTTTGATCTAACGAGTTCATAATTAAACTTGTGGATTAGCAAACCACTTTACAAATGTTTCTAAAAAAGTGAGTAAGTAAGTCGCTAACAGTACAAATGAAACTTACTTTTAGTACAAAATGCAAAACCATATTAAAAGGTACATTTACTAGGCAGAAAGTGCGACTTGAACATTGTTATAGTATTTGTTGCAAGTTTTACATTGCCCTTTGTCACGCGATTATTCCATAGAGTTGGAGATTGTGCCAATAAATTTGTCAATACTCACTTTAATGAATGGGAAGTGGCAATCAAGTACAGGTCAATGCTTAAGTCGAGTAATGCAGCATTTTGTGAGTTTTAGCTTCTCATTAGATTAGCACAATTCTGTAAAAGGTGATGTACTTTAATACCTAATAATGCAATTGTAATAACTTGAAAATAAAACTGACCAGCAAAAAAGTTATGTACCAACCTAAAAATGCAGACATTGATATTTTACAGTTTCGTGTGCCAAATCCTATAAAATTGAAGACACACAGAATCATTAGATTGCGATAGACAGTAGCAACAACAGTATTAAATGAATATTTGAAAACTGCACATACAGACTCCCAATTCCTCTGTTTTTCTGACTAAAGTACCATAGAAAGCATCTTTTGGGGTTAACCACGAAGGTACAATTTTTCCATGAATTCTCCAGGTTCCATATTGGTTGGCTAGATGCTTCTCAAAGACGACATACTCGAGGACATCCTTGGCAACGACATCATTCCCATACATTAGTCGACCAAACCGATCGTATATTGCTAAAGTCTAATTAAGGCAAAAAATAAAACTTTTCATCAATAAGCAAACCATTTAAATGAATAAACGGTAATTTAAGGGGCCATGCACAAATTTAGTCAGTGAATTTGTGACGGGGGGATCAACAAATTTTTGATGATGATGATGGACTACAATAGGGGCAGTGCCAGTACATGTGATGTCAATCCAATGCAAGGAATTTCCCAATAGATGGTCCAACTGTATGGAATCTTGCTGTTGTACAGAAACAGGACGTCCAGAAGGAGGGGGAATTGCCCATTTCAGTCAAACTATCTATGGGTGGGTCAACAACTTGGAAAGCCATAGGAAAATTTGTGCATGCATTGCCCTCTCAGTCATTCGTCTCATTCAGAAGTGAAGGTTATTACCTGTTTTGTATGCATGCGAACTGTGGCTTGAGCATACACATTTTCTTTTGAAATGACATCTGTACACCGTACATGAACAACCCGAGCTGGTTCCAGAGTTTCGATGAAATTCCATCTAATTGTCTTAACAGCCATACCATCTGTCATCTCCTAAAATAAAAACAAATCATGAACACTGCTGAAAACAAGTACATTTGAAAGACAAACTTACCGGATAACACCTCTCAGTCACACTGTCATGTAGTTTGTCTTCGTCTTGCCTATTTCGCCAAATTGCACGTATATAAGGAAAGGATCAAGTGGTGAGGCTATGCACAATAGTTACGTACATGCCAAAAAAATAATGTGCATACGTGTTAAGGGCTTTGTGCGCCTCTATATATATTTCTTGTGCTTTGTCAGCGAATACACGAAGATTAAATTCCTCTTCATAATTGCGAATTTTTCTCACTGCTAACATTGACTTTCCTTTTTTTTCAACTTTTTGAACTCTTTGCATTGCACCCTATAAAGAATGTTTCAAAATTATTTATTGATTCCAAAAAATATAATGGTCATCATTAATGATAATATAAATACCGGCATAGAAATCAAAGACAATTTTCCATCCCCTTCTGGTGGTACATACTGCTCAAACAATCCACCTGTAAACAATCCAATCATTAGTTACATGGGGCGCTCAATATGATTAATCTAAGAACACCTGCTTGTCTTGATTTAGGAATGGGAAGCAGGCTGATTATCCAAGACAGGATTAACACCAGAGCAGAGTTAAATTCTCCGTGCCTTGCCAGTTATTCAATCAGCAGTAGTCTAATTAGTAGCAAGTATATGCGTCATTACAAGGGGTGTATTACTAAAGCATGTACTGTTGAATATTTGTCAAGTCATACTTTCAATTTGTTCGAAAATGTCGGATTTTCGAAAATTTAACATCTAGACCATTTAGACTGCATCACCAGGTGACAGATTTTACAGAACCTTTGGCATGTTATGTAAACTCGCATTTTCTTTGTGATATTAAATTTTTTTTGCATGAATTTAGATACAAAACCAAACTTCGATGGAACGTTTAGTCGCAATATCTGATTTGTCGCTATAACCGATGTCGTTATTGACGATTTCTACAGTATAGGTATTTTGAAATACATGCACTGCTATAATGTGGTTTATGCAGATGTAAGCCGCAGTGATAAAGGTCATTTTGCAGATGCTCACTCAAAAGAGTATCTGACATATGGCTTTTTATGAGGCATTCTATTCTATTCTAAGTCGTACCCCACAGTCAGCAGATGCCATGTGGTGGGGGAGTCTGCATACCCATGCCATTATTCCTTAGAAGAAAATTATGTCCATTAACGGGCATTCCTTAAAAAAGGATATTTGTGGACGACTTTAGGATTAACTATACTGGCATTGCCTGTGGACAGGAACAGTGGGAACCAAGAAAATCATAATAGGGTTGCTGACCCAGGAAGCGGATCTGGGTTCCCTGAATGCTAGGTTGGTGTGGAATTGCTAAGCCCAGGCAAGACAGTAGACATGTAATATGATTGTTGATAGGAATGTCAAACAGTATACAAATCATTTGAAAAATATGCAAGTCAAATATGCCGATATCTAAACCTCATTTACCGTTCATAGAGGCTATGAAATGATAAGACATCATTCCGTGCAATTTAGTGTTGGCATTTTCAACGTGTCTATTCTTTATGCTGTCCCAACACAGTTATTATTAATGTCAGTTTTGACAAATACTGACAGTAATGGGTCCATACTGATGGAGTGAAGTTTCATTCAGACCACTGACAGCCAGTCGAATTTGCATTTAAGTTACAGTCTCAATAGGATTGTCAGAATGTCAGTATCAAAATGTTGACGGTAACGTCGACAATGTTATAGCGCTCGTCAATATACTCATACCTCGTTATACAGCCCCTCATAGCTTTTCACTATAACGGCCTTGAGTAATTAAGACTAATTTTCGATTTATGGCCTAAAATTTTTCGATATACATGTACATGTATAGTCAAAAGTCGTGAATTTATAAGGAAATAACATATAGACAACAATTTTATATGGAAATAAATGCTTCGTTATACAGCATTTCACTTTGCGACCGACTTTCCAGGAATGTATCTCGGCCGTACAGAGATACGAGGGTAATCTGTAGTATTGCGTCGGAAACCACGGATGGAGGACGTGCGGAAAATTATATCACCACGCTCAGACTTAAATCTTATTCGTGTGAGTGATCAGTGGTACTTCACACCTCGCCCACCGAAGTCCACGATGATACTGCTTATTTACTGACTGAAACAATCATCAAAGGGTCGCTCAAATATTGACGCATTCTGTCACTCTTACCGATTCAAAATAATTAACATTAGGCCTATGGCAGTGTAGGGTGCGCGTTTTTCTTAGTTATTGCCAAAGCATTTAATCGACATGATTCAAATCTGATCAATCTGATGTTGCATATCAACTGAGCCCATGTCTCAGTTGATGTCTGCTGTACAAGAGCTTACATCATGCCAGTTGTACACATGATCTCCGAGCATAAATTCATCGCCCATTTCATCATATCTGAGATAGGGGTTTCTTGGATACAGACCAGTACATGACAGATTAATTGGAGTCTCCCTCCAGGGTCTTGGAGGCACAACGCCTTGTTCTTTCATTTTGGCTCTAATTTCTTCTGGTGTCAAGTTCTTTTCGCGTCTCAGCATATCAAAATCGGGTAATTCAACTTTAATAAACTAAAACAATAAATCAGAAACATTATTTATTAGCTAAAATGAAATGTACACGCTAATCATTCTCCGTAAAATTACTAACTTTTTTTCCACGCTGTGTTTTAAATCTGGGATCGTAGTGTTTGGTTTTAATCCTACCAAACGATTTCCATCTGACCTGCTCGTGGTCAAGCATAGCAGGCAGGGGATTGAACAACGGAAAACTTCGTACATTTCTTGTGCAAACGCCGATCTTTGCCAACTAAAAACAACCAGTGCTTTCAATTAACTAAACTGACTGCGCATACAATTTAGAAATAAGCAAAAATCTATACCTTCAACATTTTACCGAGAACAATGATTCCGTAATTGCCGACTAAATCACGCTGCTTTGAAGTTTTCACCAGGCAGTGCCATTGGTGCTGCTATCTGGTGCAGCATTTCGAAACCATTCGAACCGTCCTTCAAATTTTCGGAATTTGCGTTCGTGTGAAACTGTTCCAGACACTTACAGTCGATGTCTATTGTTTCCGTATTTTTAATTAGAACGCTCCAAAGTATTATTCAAACTTCAAACAGCAGAATCATTTCTTAAATTTTGTTAAAGCGCAAGACGTATCCCTTAGAAACAATATAAATTAAAGTTTAGAATATTGCGAAATCGAGTTTGGAATTGATCGAGTAGTCATTTTTGGTCCGCTTCGGCTTGTAATTCCCGATGTGAGACTGGTTGGGCCACAGTAACGTCATATTGGCTAGAGAGAGCAGTTTAGCTTCCCTTTTTTCAAGTTTATTTCACGTTTTCCGTGTAAGTATATTTGCATAAGGTTTCATATCTTTTACCTAAATACCTCAAGGACACGTACATTAATTTCGCATCACAGAAAACCATTGTGTTTTCCATTTCCAATATTGCGTATTGAAAACTTGCATGGTCAACGTTAGGCCTAAGTAGCATACTTTTTCCACCTTGCATTTTCCGGGTTTTAAAATGTTCAGTATAGACAAAATTCAAATTATCAATTTCCCCCCACATCGTGCCCCTAATTTGTGGTGAAACAATTTATTTTACTCGCACTCAATAGCGGTTTGGGGAACCGCTTTAGCAAAAAAATTGTAATGGCGTGGCCATGTAGGACATTGAAATGCCATTGAAGGTAAATGGCCTTTCGTGTAGCATTCGTCATCGTAACATTGACCCGATTGTCCACGACTCCACGTCTTCTTTGTTAGCTTGGTATTGAAAAATGTGAAATTAAATAGTTTTTATTGATTAACGATTTTGATTATTAATAATATTATTTTCAGTCAATTATTGTATGAGTCAGAAAGCCGAAAAACCAACATTATCAGGTCAACGAATCAAGGCCAGAAAAAGAGGTAGCCTACACTTTGCACGTGGATGTTTATGATTTGAACTTTACAAACATTATTTCGAACTGAAAATTGTTTTAATGAGTGTTAAAAATGGAAATATGGATTTTAAAACTGCTAAATTATTGTAGAGCGGCACCGCTGAAACTGCGTTTATTTGACCTAGCCTAACCTAACCATTCCTAATGAAAAATAAATATAGGCATTAAGCAAATTCATCTTACCGATAATGCCTTCGCAGCCGCTATGGAGAGGTGATGCGCTCTACTATAGTTTAGCCTAAAACTGTTTTACATTTAACCATGAATTTTATTATGCAGATGAAAAAGAAAAGTTTGATCCTTCAGCTTTTCGAGACGCAATCGTTCAAGGCCTTTCAGAGGCGGGATCTGACTTAGACGCAGTTTCAAAATTTCTCGATAATTCTGGCTCTAAACTTGATTACCGAAGATATGGCGAACAGTTGTTTGACATCTTGATAGCTGGAGGAATTTTGGGTAGCTACAAAATAGAATCTTGAGTGCTTGTATGTAATTAATCAAATCTATTGAATTCACAATTTATGACACACTGCGTTTAATTTTACTGGCTAGCTCCTGGTGGAACTGTAGTAACTGATGGAGACTCTGCAAAGCTATCTCGTACCAACATCTGTGTGTTTTCTGCCTCTGATAATGTGGAAATTATGCGAGGTTATGCACAGGTAAACTAAGATTACAATGGCTTGCGAATGTTTCGTTTATGAAACCATGATAAATTCTACTTTAGTATGGTAGATTTAGAAGCAGACCAGATAAGATCAAATTTACAACACTTATTTTTTGTAATGCCACACAGTTATTGATATAAGAGAAAATTTCGCCTCCCATTCTTAGGTGTTCACCAAGCTGACACGACGTTTTAAGTATCTGGAGAAAATCTTAGAAGATGAAATGAAAAAGATTTTGGTCTTTCTTCGAGGCTTTGGCGACCAAGAAAAGCATAAGTTGGCAATGATAACTGCAATCCTTATTAGCATTGGTCTTGTGACTGCTTCTGTTCTCAACAGTCTTTTCCAAGAACAACTGGTCAAAGATGGCAAGAAATTTAAAATGTTACAACAAATAAATAATATGTAACCTGGATACTATTTCTAAATACTGTTTCTAAAAAATAGGCCTAGCCTTGGAATTCGTAATTGATGTGTTTCAATTGTGGATTAAAGAGAAGGACAGTAACAGTGTGGCTTCAGCATTACGCAAATACAAACTGGATTCCAGGCTTATGGTTGGTCACGATTTAAGAATGGGAAATTATTTTTTACTTGATTTCTTTAATTCCAATGCGAATGGTTCATATCCACTCCAGGAATTCTTTCCAGTCAACAAACGCAGTACAGAAACTTTCATTAGAACTTTCACTGAAAAAGGTCTTGGGCAGATAGTTGAATTTCAAGTAAGATTGCATTTCTGGATGAGGACAAGGTTAATAATAGTAAGATTGCTGCTAATTAACATTCTTTTCAGAGAGCACAAGAAAGCTCGTGCACTAAACGGGAGATGCAAAAACAGCTAGCTACCCTTATCAAAGAAGAAACTCCGCATAAAGATGTAAATGATGAGTGGCTAACTATATTTTAATTGGAAATTCGTATTGTAACTAGTGCTGAACCACAAATATTTCTAGATAATCGTGAGTGTGAAAGAACAAATGACGAAGCATGCTCTACCTGAACAAGAAGTGGTGGTGCTGGTAAGATCTTTTGTTAGTGATTAAATAGGATATGATAGTGGGAACCTTGGTCCCATGAACTGAACTTGATCTTGTACTACCAATAACAGATTTGGAACACCCTCATGACTGCTGTGGAATGGAATAAGAAGGAAGAACTAGTAGCTGAACAGGCGCTTAAACATCTGAAGCAGTATACTCCTCTTTTGGCAGCCTTTGCCACCCAAGGCCGCTCCGAACTTGCCCTTCTCGTTAAAGTACAAGAGTTTTGCTTTGAAGACATGAATTTCATGAAAGTGTTTCAGAAAATCGTCGTCCTGTTTTATAAAGGTTTTCCCAGATTTACAATTCTCAACTACATCTCAATGACGTTTTTTAGTTTTAAATATTAATTATCGTGCACTTTATATAGCGAACGTTTTGAGTGAGGAGATAATACTCAAGTGGTATAAAGAAGCTCACTCATCAAAGGGAAAGAGTATTTTTCTTGAGCAGATGAAGAAATTTGTCGAATGGCTACAAAATGCAGAGGAAGGTTGGTATCTAAAGCAGCAAAACAGCATAATATGTAGTTTTCTTTTCAAATTCTGATTTTAAAATTTTGTACATGCAGAATCTGAATCGGGAGAAGAGGAAGACTGATGGATGACATTTCAAACCATCTGTGCCACCATCTGTTCATCACTCACTTTCCTTTCAGTTTTATATCCCTTAAAACCGCCTTTGTCAGAAAGCTATTTCTGCTATTTTAATTATGTCAGACCACTCCTTCTCCCTTCCTCAAAGACTAATAGGAAATTTGCCTTCAAATGATGCAAATAATGAAGTTGTTCATTCTGTCCTTCATAGAAGCTTGAAATTGAGTTTGCTTTTTTATATGCTAAAACAATGGTCTTGGGTCGTATAAACTTTGCTGTATCATGTCTGATAAATTCGTTAAGTAAAATTGTAAATGCTGGACAACAACAGTGCGAATTATTGATTTGTTTTAAGCATATAGGAAATTAAATACATGTAGTTCAATCTAGTTCTTGCAATTGCAAATGTAAAGCGCTTTGTTTTTAGTTTTTACAATCTATACTAAATTGTATGGTTGTTGCCAAAAACTGGAAAGAAAAGATTTCGACCCAACATTTTTAATAAAAAAATAACCTGATGGCAATGTCCTCACTTTGAAGGGTCAAGATACACTTGACTTCATGCTCCAGTAATTCACACCAATTTCATGAATGGTTGTAAAACTCGTTAGTAAAAACCATTTGCTCTACGATTACCTGGTGTAAAAGAAGTCTCCAGATGGAGGCCATAACATTTCTATTATTGTAAATACACCTGAATGGCATGAACACGTGTTTCCAACTAGAGCGCTAACCAAAGGACATACATGTATTTAAGTCCCAGAATCTAACGAACCTAACATTGGACCCAACAAGTTCTACAAAATCATAAAATGTCATGAATTATTGTTTCCTGCTGCTTACATGACTAGTATATACATCAACAGTACAACATAATTATACAGGCAAACAACCATTCACAAATGGATACGTTTTAAGTGCTTTGACATACAAGGGCAACCATTTTCTTCAAAATGGTCCTCACTTAATTTCCCAACCCCATCAGTTTGTGACAAGAAACATTTTTATTTGAGTGGGGAGTGTCCAAAAATTTGTTCCGCTACATTTACGAACGCTCAATCAACATTTGAGAAGCACGTTGAAAAGCGTACGATAGCTATCCCTACTCAACCTCACACTATCATGCTCACACTCATTTTAATGAAATTGGGTTTAGACCCACTTATTTTGTAATTATGGCGCCAAATTTTGAGAGGTGAAGTTCGCATAATTTTATTTTACATTTTAGTAAATAGTCTATTCACTCTCTTGAAATAGGTGCGTTACTAAACGTAACGAATTAATTAACTGTGCCGCCATGGCAATAGCCCGTTTTCCACAGGAATGTTGTTTGAATTAGTCAATGGTTCGCGCATTATATCAGATGTACGCATAAAAATCTGCATATCGGTAAAAATTATTCATAAGTGTCAATATGATAGGACAGCTAAAAGCTTAGCTTACCAATTACTCAATTTCACAACTGTTCTTATATCCCCAGCAACTTGTTTCACACTACTGCCATAAAAGGATCATGCTACTGCCACTGGACCAGTCAGTCTCAATTAGAAGATTCTGAACTTGCTTGGTAATTTGTCATGGGCTGGGACCTGTTTGGGAGCTCAAAGATCATATGTGTATTTTAAGGGTCGATCGCTCATATTTACAAGGCGCTCTAACAAAATCGTCATACAGGCCAATTTAAATAATTTTTATACAATATACACTCGTAATTTCCAACAATCAATATGGGTTTCCATAAACACAGAAATAAATTTAAACTCATAAATATAGCACAATATGGTACGTTGAAGAGAACTGCATTTATATATAGAACATCACTTTCATTTATCACATTTTAAACTTTTAACCGTAAGGAAGACATAGGTCCTACATGAAATATCATATACAGAAAAGAACAAATAAAGTTTAACAAAAAAAAACAGAAAACGACAAACGTAATTTTTGGAGTGATTGTTTAGGTTGATACATGAAAATAACTATCCTTACCATTACGACTCTGCTGAATTAATCTGATCTGTACCTTTGCTTCGAGACATGCTTCCCGCTCTTGCTGGATATGATCAATAAGTTCTTCGTTTTGTTGCTATAAACAAAATATATATAAAAATAACTATTATAAAACAGTTATGCACGTAAGAAATTCAGTATGCTACAATGTCTGATCATGTCCTAAATTAAAATTGAATTGTACAATTTTTGTGTTGCAGAAATGAACCCCTGGTTTCCTGGTAACAGCAAAATGGCCTCTGATTGTATAAGGAAAACTACGTAGCTTGGAACCCCTAGTTTCCACAGGATTGGCAGGTATGTCACTTTTGAAACAATGCAATGGTGTGCTATGGGCAAAACAATTTACCAATTTGCTTCTTCTGAAAATTGAAACTTTTTCAGTTTTATCACTATGCCTACATTTACTGAAGTGAGGACACACTTTATTTGCTAAATTATGGTAAGATGATTACACCAGATCTGGCACTGATTCATTTTGAAATCTGATTAATTATTTCAAAGGTCAAATTAAGGGGCTTATGAAGGAAAATTTTAGCATAATTCAAAACAGATTTTTTAATCATGATGAGAACACTGCAAACCCATAACTGGTTATCTTCCTACCTCAATATTTTTATTTTCTTCTTGTATATCAAGTAATATCTGTGCAAGGCTCTCCTCAGTTTCTTCCTCCTCCTCTTCATCACCTCCTTCCTCATCCTGGTTAAAATAATTAAGGTAAATCGTTACAGTATAAGTTTGGAATATTTATTATAACAACCCACAAGTGATGTAAAGGATACACTGTCAGAGCATTCTTCATCTGAACTGTTTTCTGCACTATCATAGGAAAGGCTGCGATAGCGATAAAGAGTTCGCAATTCTCCAATTTTGGTTTTCAGGCGTTCCACTTCAAAACGTTCTGTTTCTATTTTTCTACGTAGCTCCCCTGCCAGCTGTTCAAGTTCAACTTGCTGAACTAACAACGTGTTTTCCTCTTCAACGAGAAGATCGATACCAAAACTTGGCTCTATTAATACGTTCATGAAATATTTACAACAAGAAACGTTTTACAAGTACCAAATTGCAAAGCATCAGAAAAGATACGTAAAATTGGTACCTTCAAGGGAATCTGGCACCTCATCATGTAAACTCTCTTCTGAATCTTCAAGTGCTTCTTGGCCCTCCTCGGCTTGCATTTCTGGCAATTTTGTTACCGCAACTTCATTTTCCTTAACAAATTTAATCAGAAATTGATGAAAATCATCGAAGCTGTGGCAGGAATAATTATAACTTATGATAAACATACATCTGATGCTTCCTGTTGTAAGATGTGCGACGGTTTATCTTGAGCAGCTTTAATAATGACATTAACTTCACTTGCAGTTGCCTCTGGCTTTTCGCTTACTGCAGCCATAGCATCTTCTTTACTGCTCTAATGTCATTATCACAAAGTAAATAAAACGTCTTCAAACACATTTTATTTAGGAATGCCAGGTTTTAAAAATACCAATCCACTGCCGAAACATTAGCAATGGACCCGATTTGCTTAGAGGTGTTATATTCATTGGTACGGTATCCAGAAAAATTCTCAGAATAATCATAACATAACATTTGGTGTCTCTAATAACCTGCAGTAACTGGGTCGAACATTAGTGGCGGGCAACACCTACAGAGCTCACTACTGCTACAAACTGGGGTGTTTTTTCGCAGGATATGAATAGTTTAGACTTCTTAAAGGGACATGCATTACTGTTGACCTGATCAGACAGCAGGCTACTGCCACTCTAGCTCCCTGCTGAACCAACTGTTTGATTATATTGCAGCAGCCTATGTTTTACTCGCGTGGCAAATAAATAATAATAATAATGTTGGAACCCAAAGTTACCATCGACATCAACCCCCATTAGCATTGTTTGATTTCGAAAAGTTGCCCGATTTCTAGGTCAAGTAAATTTTCCACATACATCATACAAGTGGTTCGTTGAATTTTTTCGAAACCACAATTAAATTAAATGGAATCTTATCTTTTCTTTTTCACTACATTAGCTCACATATCACAGCAGTAAACCATGATTATTTGCAAGTTGAAGAGAGAAATATTTGAACAAAATTAATCCAATGACAAACCTTATCATTTGGCTGCCATGGAACATAAACGGTGCATTTATGTTTTACATTATCCTTTAGTGGGGAAGAATTTTGTTGGTGTGCAACTTGAAGGCGCGTATCAAGTTGAAGGTCCTCTGCAACAGCAGGAGCGGCAGCCGCATTTTTTATTTCTAGTTCAACTTCCTGGGCTCGGTTTGCTAAGCGTAGCTAGATATGGTTCATTGTTAATACCAATTACAAGTTATGTATAAAAATATTTTAAAATTAAACCTGTGAAACACACCTTTCTTTTGAGTTGGGTTACAATGCGCTGTACTTCCCACAGTTGTTCCTCTTTCTCTTGATTGGCTATTCCCTTACCAGCTTTCTCATTTTGTCGAGCAGATTGTACATCAGCATGAATTTGGGAAAGCAAAGATTCCTGTTTTATTATCTCATCTTGAATTGCAGATGGACTGTCAGGCAATTCTAAAGACGATCGAGACATCTCTGGCTTCATTGGTGGTATATACCTGCAAAATTTGTAGATTTATGCGCAGATGTCACCAATCATGCTCACTTGCTTTTTAGTCAGAAAATAAGAAATGGCGTGCTCTCACTTCTTCAAAGCAACGTCCTTAAATAAATAAGCCCCATGTGTAAACAAAGTATTTAACACACGATGACTTATTTGCATCGTAGGACTAAGCACTATTGATACGTTTTGAACGTTCATCTTATTCAAGTGCTCCTGTAGAAAAAGAAATCATGCAGTATTATATTGCTAAAATGAAGGCGGAGTTCGGGTGGCCCAGAAGTACTAAATGAAGAACTCATGTTCTCTGCATGTAATAACATATCTCTTTGAAACCATTTTATATGGATCAATTTCTAGTAGACTGCTATTAGCATATTCGTATTTACAATTCATTCTTAGTTGCTTTATAATTACGAGCATGGTAATAGCTGTCTACTAGAAAATGATATTAGCAATCCATAAATAATTGGTTTCAAAGAGATACGAGTTTTTCAAATGCAACTTTTGGGCCACCTGAATTCCACCTTAAAATAATAACTTATACTGAATTGCACTGTAATTATGTCATCTGCTAAGATATCTCTACAACTAGAATTACCCTTTGAATAATGTGCATCATATGAACAAAAATCCATGACAGAAGCAATCGATTGCAGGAAGGGAGTTCTTCAATGAGTTTCTTTAAAACCTCTACTCTCTTTTGGGAATCTTTCATTGCTTAAAAATTAGGGAACAAGAATTACATTTATTTTCAGAATACAAGTAAATAAATTAACCTTTCAAAGGCTTGCTGTACCTGAAGCATCTTCAAATTTTGGCATTAGTTCTTGAGTAAGCACAGGATCTGGCAGTTCCCTTAGAAATAATTTCAATAGACTGGCTACGATGTGTGGCTCATGATCACAAAGGCAGACTCTTTCACCACGATTATAATTGTTACGCAATTTCTGTACTTTGGATTTCACACCAGAAAGGCGATAAATCCCTTCACATGACAATCCTAGCCACGAGAAATCAAAATAGCACACATTAACAGCATATGCAACATTTTACATCGCACATATTATCACTCTACTTATTAACTACATATGTAATATTAGTTGAATCGGAATCAATAAAAACAAAATTAAAAATTACCATGTTCTTCAATGTAATCTATGCATTCTCGAACAATGGCAGGTAATTCAAATCCATCATGACACTTGCTTCGTTCCACTGCCACGCATAAAGGCACTCCAAAAATAATTCGATCATCTACAAAGATTACAAAACATTGCTATTTTCATATAGCTTCATATAGTGAACAAGTTAGCCATCAGCTGCCATGAAACCTGTGTCAATATCTTCCTCGGCATGTTTGGATTTTTTCCTGTCTTTCAGTTTCAATTTCACTTTGGTTTCTTTCTTCTTCTCCTTTTCTTTTTCTTCCTTTTTCTCCTCCTTTTTCTCTTTATTTTTTTCTTTAGACTTGTCCCTCTTTGAGAATTTAAAAGTAGATTTGCTTTTTCGACTTTTTGTAGGGCTTCTAATTGAAAACAAATCATATTTGGAAATTTCGAATTTTAGCATCACTGAGTACACAAAAATGTTACGAACCTCTGCTCTGGGTCTAACTCTTCTCCCGAGCTTTCTTCTTCGAATGCAACATAGCCTTTATCTTTCTTTGACTCTTTCTTGTCTTTGCGCTTACCAATCAATAGATCTTTCTTTGACGGCTTGTCATGAGATTCGTCACTAACTGTTTTAACAGTTTTAATTAGGAATGTATGGTTTATTCATGGTTTGCAGACCTTACAAGCTGTTGCAATGAAACTCGTGAGAAGACATCATTTATTCGACCTTATTATTTCGTCTTATTACAAATTACTGATTCGATGTTGGATTCGTAAATTGGGCATGGGAATTAAATGGTCATTTATCATTGGTAGGCCTACATACGAGCCTATGCTAGAAGATTATAATGATAATTCTTGGCTACCATGAGATGTGTGTGATACACATGTACTTACAATCACTATCTCGGTCTTGACTTTGTCGCAATGGATCAGACGCATACAAGCCGGGAAATTCCTTTTCCACATCGGGGCTTTCAAAATCCATCCTTATTTAGAAAACCATGACAAGTGTGGCCTACCGGATTTGAAATGACATATTTACGAACAGCAACAGATTTTATGCATGCAGTTATAAAAAACAGCTACGCTTTCAAAAGTTTCCCAAAAACAACTTGCTGTAATGCTCGCAGCCTCGCGAACTGGGTTGCGTTTCGCACGTTAACCTGTTAATATTACCATATTTCATGATGTCATTTTTCGTGTTACTCTAGATGATAAAGTTATGAGCGCTATTTCTACAAATTGATCTTTCGTAACATTATTTCGTATGGTAATATTACTAATTTATGATCCGTTTTGATTAAATTTAAAATTAGGTTTAGTGTTAGCATTGCAGTGTTACCAATATGTGGAGTGCAAAACGAAATCCGCGACTTTTGCTACGTCATAGGTGGAGATCACATGAGATGCCAGGTTTCACACCCTTTTCCCACGATTGATCATTTCCATCACATTCATAACCTTTGCAGAGGTCGTATGCGGTGGATGTTCTGCTTTGACGTAAACAGGATGAAACCACAAGCAGAACTCTGCTGTAATCTGAAAAATTAGTCCATTTTAATTCAGTTTTTTTTCTTAACATTCGATCACTTGCCCTCTCCATTAGCATCAATCTGGACCACGTTTATGTGAGCCGATAGTTTCGCACTGTGCAAAAAATGGCAAAGGCATCTAATGATATCACTTCAACTGTAGGAGAAGCAGGTAAGGAAAGATATTTTGCGCTGTTCCTAATAAAAATTAAAGTTAGACATTACATGTTTAGTATAGCTAAAGCCACCGGTACTGGTACGGCGCCAATTATGTACGTGTAGTTGCATAATTTCGTCAATATGTAGGGCAAGTGACCAGTTAGATATTAAACGATGCAAAACTAGAAACTACTGTAAAATAACTGCTCTATTTGCGCTAGTCGGCCGGCGCATATTCAGTTCATTGCGCTAAATTTCGCTCATAACATACTATCATACTTGAATTATAATGCATCTACATGCAATATGTTTGTTATTACATTTAATAATAACATAAATTGGCGGTAAAACTTCAACATGCAATCCCTTAAAATCACACTTCACTGCATTGCAAGTCGATATGTTGGGGGTTACATGACAACGTGCAATGCAGTGAATTCCAGCCGATTTTTTGTTATTAGTAGCAAACATATTGCATGCATATGCATTATCTAATTCAAGTATGAAAAATAAAAGAAACCTACTAATTGCAGATTAGTGCCAAGCTTTTCACGCTATGAAATTACTTGATCAGCAAATTTTTGAAAAGTTCTTCTATTAAATTCGTCTTATTGCACAATTTTCTTTAAATTCACGATTATAAAGTATTGAGTCTCCGTTAACCACAGCACTATTTAACATTATTAATTGCTGATTAAATATACTTCTACTGTCGAATAAATATAAGGAACAAAAAATAATATCTGCCAAAACTATGATGTCTCTGGTATATTAATCCATACAAGTATAAGCATGTCTAACGATGCAATGTAAATACCCTGTTACATCATTTTTCG
This sequence comes from Cylindroiulus punctatus, assembly GCA_034695085.1. Classification (NCBI taxonomy): domain Eukaryota; kingdom Metazoa; phylum Arthropoda; class Diplopoda; order Julida; family Julidae; genus Cylindroiulus; species Cylindroiulus punctatus. The sequence goes on along the minus strand of JAQFYZ010000735.1, from coordinate 1,744 downwards.
TAAATGTAGCTACTTTTAAAGACAATTTCTACATTTGCTTTTAAAAAAATGTTGTCTTTTAGAAATTCACATTTCTGTGTACAGAATACATGTATACATAAATAGACATTTCAAACAGTATGTTTTCAATGGTATTCGATCAATTTTTCGATTTTCATTGCCTACATTTGTTTGAACATGAGAACTTCATTTGTAATTACGTTGAATCCACTTCCCGGTATATTATTTCGATCCTGCAATCCTTATTCATTATATTAAAATCATGGTAATAAAATATAATGTACTTGCGAGCAAGCAAGCTTAAGCTGTCCTTGAACTGGATATGAAATTGGTCCAAAAATCAACATGGCCTTTGACATAGCGTTATTATAAGACTTTCTGTATACTTTCAGTAAACGTTAATTAGGCACAGGACACATGTGATGTCTCACGCGGCACATGTTCATTTTCAAAAAAATCAAGTGGTATTGTCTGGAAGATAAGATCCGGTTAACGTATCATAAAATAAATTTAGCTATAAGTATGTGTAAATAATCCATGTCAAACCTCTAGCTAATTGCCCAGACGATGATGAAGAAGTAAGTGCCAAGTTTTTTCCTCACTGGATTTACTGTTATACGTTTCTGCTTCAAATTTGGCACTGATTCTCTAACTACGGTAGAATTGGGAGAGGATGAGGGACTGGACAGGACGACATATCGCAAGAGGAATGCAATCACAGCTAACCTGCTTTTATTATTGCCTAGCTTGAAAAATATTGCATCGTGGAGTTAAATCATATAACTAATTGCTGATTACGAAAATTACGATATTCAGTAGTCTCCTGACATATATATCATTGGAATGTTTTGGTTGTAGAGCATAAGATTCATAAGGTGCATAAGTGCATAAACAAGTGTATATACATTGTGTAAGATTCAAAAATGAAAATGTGTCCATGGTCAGCAAGGACCATCTTCTCAGGAACGATCTAGTCTTGTCCGGCATCAAAATGGTATACATTGCACGTGTGTAGAATTTAAGATTTGAAACTAAAAAACTTTCTTCAATCGTCTGCACATAGTTAGCGTTTGTGTGAAATGCATGCATTGTACTGAACGCTCGACAAAAAAGAGTTAAGTCCATACACGAAAGTGTGCCAGCAATTGTTACAGGAATGCTGCTTTCAGGAAAGTTGCCAAAACAGTGAATATGCACATGTTTGTCCACAGTACACTTCAAACTGAAAGCATTGAAGTTAAGAGTTTAAAAAACGTTCTGTACCATGGCAAGTGTCAAAATGTGCAGCCAACTGAGGTTTTTCGCTATTCAATTCTTACAACAAAATTAGTAGTGATGATCTATGTGGCATTTAGCAACAATCGAATCCAAAGTAATTTTATGCATTTCAAATTCGTCAGCACTAACTCTTGGTGTAAAATGTTACTGGCAAGAAATCGGGAAATGTTGTAATTTAGATATAACATCACGTGCAAACAAGCTGATAGTCAGCGCTGGGCGTGACTATCGATGAACAATTATCTATAGACATCACTTTGCATGCGATAAATTGACTTTTGGACAGAACGTAAAACCCCGCATGCCTCACACACCATAAATTTAAATTTATAAAGACAATTTAATGCAGATTAGATGTAATTTGTCCATGACATTCGAAAGAACGCGATCGCTATAGTCAAATCAACGAGAGAAGACAAAAATGGCCGCCGTTCAACCAATAGGATGCCATTTCCTGTTTGCGATT
>JAQFYZ010000734.1:0-34144 GCA_034695085.1 Cylindroiulus punctatus | reverse complement strand
GTTGGCAATGGTGGGATTCGAACCCACGCCTCCGAAGAGACTGGTGCCTAAAACCAGCGCCTTAGACCACTCGGCCACATTACCCTGTTGATTAACATCGAAATATTTTGTTTAGAAAATCCTTGTTTATGTTTTTTCTGTTCAAATTCTTTTAAAAACAAAATGTTGGCAATGGTGGGATTCGAACCCACGCCTCCGAAGAGACTGGTGCCTAAAACCAGCGCCTTAGACCACTCGGCCATATTACCATGTTGGCTAACGGTGAAATAATTAGTTTTATTTTTTTTTGTTTGTCTTGTGCCACTACTATAAAATGAAGGAATGGCAATGGTGGAATTAGCATCGAATTTCTTAAAATTTGCGAAACGTTCTCATGGGCTTTCACTGATACATGTATGATTACATCAATGATTATTCGTATATTTTCTGAACTAGGGCCATAGTTTTTTGAAAAAAACCATATAAGATTATCTCCTTTACTTTCTTGACCATCGCGGAAATGGACTGTGATATCTTACTGATGCAGGTGCGATACCATATCAGATGTTTGGAAATTTGCTCTATTGGAAGCTGCTCTACATGAATAGATTCCAGGGCCATCATACATCCGGCTGGTGATGAGTTTTTTTTTCTGCAGTTGGCTTTTCATCCAACTTTTTAATATCCAAGTACCTAGATTTTTTTCCGTATATTTTCGCTTGGTTGACTGTTGCATCTGAAAAGAGCATTCAGCTCTGGAGCTCAACAGATAAGGCTTTTTCAGCCCTTTCTGAAACACGCACCGATGGATGGAGCCACCGGTCGCCATGGAAACGCGCGTGAATGGCGTGGCAAAAGCCAACTTATCATATCCACGATTGACCATTGTCGTATTTTTAATTAAAGGTCAGTGGTGTGTGTCCGAGGGTCCATTGGGGCCTGGGGATGCACGTGGCCATTCACGGCCTTCTTTCAGCCCTTTTTGCCTCTGGCTGTTTGGACTTAAGCTTCTTCTCAATTATTCTTGACCCTTCGATGTCCGAGTTAGCGATGCATGTGTCCGTGCATGGACGGTTGCATTTTGTTGGACATTTCCGTTTACAGACGTTGATTTGGGTGTTATCACCAAAAAGTTACTCTTTTTTAGCAACGTCTTACTTTTTGTAGCATTTAGAATGGACGCTATTTATACACTTGAAAACTGTTGCACGGTGGCAACAGGATGCAAGTTGGGCTGGTTTCCATGTGACGATGAAACTAACTTCGCAATCCAATGCGATCATTAGAAAGTTGCTTCAACGAAGGGCTTCAAAGTTGTGGAAACTTGTTTCAAAAGAGAAGTAAATCAGATCACATAATGTCGATGGTTTCAAGCGTAGATATTGTCTGTCAGTTTCTTTTCTAATTGAGTGAGGCCTGTATTCTGAATTGCACGGAGCATACAGTAGGCCTGTGTCCGAAATGATGCTCTCCACATTTATGCACACATATTGTACGTCCTGTAGATACATCTGTTATAATTGTTGAATTAAGTAAATTAAAAACATTGTTGTACATGAATGGACACAATTTGCATTTTATTTAAAGCAATAAAAATAATTATTATACTCAACTGAGACGGCATAAAAATAGCAGCATTAGTTATTGTAGCAAATATACGTGAAGAAGAAACGAAATGCATGTTCTCAACAATTTGAAAAGTGAACTTAACGATATCATGCTTAAAACCACATAGGTGTTATTCAATTTTTGCCTATATTTAGGTGTAGCCTCAACTGATTTGTTATATTACTGTTTTGTTGCATAGCGTGGATCCCCGTATAGGCTTTGGCGTGTAGACCTGAATTGTCGATTTCAAAATCATCTTGCGTTTTCTCAAATTTTCCTCTGGGTGAATGGTGTGGAAAAAATGGGGAACAAATCGTTTTCAGACACAGTTTTAAATGTCATGCACTCGGGACCATCAAGATCGGTGGTGGTCAACGGCGCAGGAGCAGTGACCACTGACCAGTGACCACCACGAGTCAATAAGTCAACGGACGACGATATCAGCCGAATCAACATTGATTTCCCAAAGGACTTTTTTTTTAAAGAAAAAGTATGATTTTTGTAAACATGGCGGTTGCTTAGAAGATGATGTCGGTTGCATTTCTGGTCTTTGAGAGCAATTTGAGCTCTGGAAGAACTTCAAGAAACTCGTATGACTTGCTTATTTTGGTTTTTGGCATTACGCTTAAACTCAATGAGCCAATTGTGGTAGATGGCAAATATCACCACCTACAGTATGTTTCTCATTTTCATGATTTCCTCGCTAACTGCGTAGTTAGAAGGATTTTATGAATTCTCGCAACATTTTAAAACCTGCAATTTGGCTTTTTATATCCCTTCTTATGTTTTCGTTTTTCACCATAACGAGTTGTTTTAGAGTACGATTAAAAAAATTGGGTGTTCACAATATCCAACACTATACATTTTGAAAAAAAATGAAAAAAAAAACCCGATAACGATGAAGGAGTTCTGTGCACAAATCAGTTTTAGTCAGTAGGAGTTAGAAGATGACATTTTTTCAACACTATAATTACCATACAGGGGCTTGCTAAGCGTTTTAGGGTTAACGTAAATGACCAGGAGGAAAATTTCCGTGAAGGTAGCGTGGCCGAGCGGTCTAAGGCGCTGGTTTTAGGCACCAGTCTCTCCGGAGGCGTGGGTTCGAATCCCACCGCTGCCAGTATTTTTTTTATTGATTTTTTCAGCTTTTAATCAACGTTTAATTACGATCGTATTGCTCCGCTTAGTGTCTCCATGTAGTAGGGATCAACTTTCGTTACAAAAATGCATGATCGTAACGAACGTTTTTTAAAAGCACCTCAATTAAATGAAATTTTAGATCTTAATAATTTTGTTGTGTTGCGCTAACTCCCTAGTTAATGTGCTTCACTCGACTCTTAAAAAACAAAGGCCACGTACCTGAATTGCCTATTCGCTAAAATTAATAATTACACAAAAGGTCTTCGCAGGAATTGCTCAATTACGTAAATGCAGCATCGAGTCTTTATGTAAAATTAATTACAGAAAGCGAAGAAAGTGATTTTGTCATAGTTGGCCTAATTCTCGGGTAATGAACTTCTGTCCTGATTGATTTCCGCAACTGTTTCTCTGATCGAATCACGAAACGTAATTATGAGCGTTTCTATTAGTCTTTGCCTGCCTGCCTAAAACAGAGATGACTTTAAGCCCCCTAGGACCTGTTTGTAAACGCATTGTTGAATATCTGGCAGGGCAAAAAACTAACAAAAAACAGCTAGTGCTTGAGACATGTACGGTTCTATCGTGGTTTGGCAACAAATGCCTAATGTCGTCTCAAACAACGATCAATTGAGTTAGGAGATTAACCGAAGTTTGGCAAACTTCGTTAGTTCTGATAGTGAATGTTGGCCAACTTGACCGTCATATGCCAGTAGTAATATTAAGGAGATTGTGCTCACCAATGGAAATTTATCTGGCACTGCATATTAATGCTTGGTTGATTAACAGCTGTCCCCACTGGGCAGAAGGATGAAATGATAGAAATTTATGGCTAAATAATGTTCGTACTGTCATCTTGTTAATCAACTTTTAGAAGTTTTTGGATGATTTTCAGAATTTGTTTACGCTATTTGAATTTATCAAAATGGCGAATGGAAATTATGACGTAATGAAGAACATGTATGTTCAAATAAATAACACGTTGTATAAACATTATGAAAACATACTTGAAAAAAGTTCAAAGTTGTACATATCAGAAATGTTACAAATGTAATGGTGCTGCTCAAACATTTTAACGCTGTAATTTAAATCGACGGGAATTCCATAACATAGACATGATAAAACAAGGAGGGGATTTCTTGAAATCTCAAGCAGTACTTACGTATCATCTTTATGCATAAATATTATGCACAAATTGAGGGTTTTCATGCAAAGTAGATGCCATTTTCCATTCTGGTGATTAAAAACGCTGCCTTCTGGCACTTCCTATGAACCAAATACCTGAAATAAATTTGATCTTAAAGTTGTCAAATTTTTATAATCGTCATATACATTTGTACATTGTACATGTACCAGTACTGCAACTAAATCATGTTTATTAAGCATCTAGCAAAATTTTTCATTTCACTCTTCTTCTCGTAGACAAAGAAACTCTTTAAAAGTTCGTCGCTGACCTAAATCGTGATATGTCACTATATTCAAATTCAAGCATGTGAGGGCTGACATCCCAGGCAATTTATTTTACTCTGGAAACGTGTCTCCTGAAGTGAAATGGCGGACGGACTGCCTAAAAGGTCATTTCAACCACACGCTGAAATTTGAAAAATCATCCAGTTTTTACAGAAATAGGAAATTCGACATTGGTGAGCGTGATTTGTAGCGAAAAGGAGGAAATTGTCTTCGAAGACATGTCTTGGGGGTCGTGGAGCCGTAGAAGCAATGCCGACATTTAATGGCTTTTATAAATGATGTAACTTTCGTGTCGTTCAAGGCTTGTGAGATAAAAAGGCTATCGAATACGGTATTTAAATTTGTGTGAAGATTCCCATTATGTGTCTGCCGAAAGAGCTGAAATTTTATATCAACATAGAAAGCCAGAGCATCAGAGCCTGGACGTCCAAGTATTATGTCATCATCTTATGTGGGCGGAGAGGTTGCCAAATGTTGGGGAGGGGGTTGATCAATTGGCTATGGTCGTTTATCTGCAGCTATGTTTACGAGCGTACAAGCAAGCTTTTAACTCAAATAAAGTCACGTGGCACTAATTCACTATGGATGCGATTTTCCATGGCTTTATGTTGGTGACATGTTGTTTGAAAACACTCAGGATTTGCCTTAGATAAGAACAAAGCAGCACCGACCGTGGGAGTTATGGTTTGTCTAAGTTTGCTAAAATCAGATACATATATGGTACATAACATAAGGTCTCTTAACCTGTTTACGTGCTACTTGCAGCTCACATTAACTTACTAATTTTATCAAGAATGTTGAATCAAACACAACTCAATCAAGTCAAGGCAGCTAAAACAGGCTTACACGCATGACTTAATTTCGTTTCTAAAAATGAGATAACTAATCATGTTGATTTCAAAAAACGCAAATTTCAAATTACATGTACATAATTACGTAAGAATTGTCATTCGCCATTTCGATAAAATCGAATAGCGTGAACAAATTCTGCAAATCATGCAAAAACATTTAAAAGTTGATTAACAACATAATATATCTAATCAACGTTTTCCATGCATGCTTTCAAAGCACTATTATTCACTTCAGGATATTATATGCATGTATAAATTGGGGAAAAAAATCCTCGCAGTCGACAGGATTCGAACCTGTGCGGGCAGAGCCCAATAGATTTCTAGTCTATCGCCTTAACCACTCGGCCACGACTGCTGTTACTTGATAGTGAAAGTAAAATCACTTACTGTTTACGTTGGGCTTATATTGGTAACATTGCTTTAAAAATCCATCATTTTGATAAAATCGAATAGCGTAAACAAATTCTGCAAAGCATCTAAAACATATAAAAGTTGGTTAACAACATAACTAATCAACGTTTTCCACGCATGCTTTCAAAGCACTATTATTCACCTCAGGATATTATATGCATGTATACATTGGGGGAAAAAAATGCTCGCAGTCGACAGGATTCGAACCTGTGCGGGCAGAGCCCAATAGATTTCTAGTCTATCGCCTTAACCACTCGGCCACGACTGCTGTTGTTTGACCCGCAAAGTCAAACCACTTACTGTTTACATTGGGTCTGTATTGGTAACTTTGATTTAAAAATCTATCATTTATAATTGTCTACCAATCACGATTTTATTGTTAAATCATACTTGCACATCTGCAATGATACCTTTCGATAGTAAATAAAATAATTTTAAACCTATAGTTTAAATTGTAAACATTAGTAAAATAGCAGTTCTCTCCTCAAATGTGCAAACGAACTTTATTTTCCAACCCTATTAGTCTAGCAAGATGACACCTGGCTTAATACTTTTTTATTTCAAGTGCCTATAACTTATAATAACCAAAAAAAACATGTTTCCCACTTAGCTGCCCCTTAAGCACCAGGCAATCACTGCAAGCTACGAGGGGAAATCCCTAAGTTATAATGTTCACGTACAGTATCAAATATAGGATCGTATATGTGGAACAAACAAACCTTCTCATTGAAACATTGAAACAGTGAAAGTTACACTACTGTAGTTTTTCAACAATAGTCAAGCTTATTGCTGAAATGATATTCAAGTTATATTTTTCATTATCGTACATTTCTTATCACTCATTCTAAATTGCTGCGTGAAATTTCCAACGCTGTTTCCGGGAAGAAGAAAACATTTGGTTGACTTTTGACCCCGACACGTGAATTCTCGGCGATTGCATCCGTTCGCGTCTTTCACGGGTTTGGCGATTTATTGAAGATTTTATCTTCATTTTCATTGTTGGATGGACACGATGGAGAGAAATCTCATTTTTTTCTGGCCTGGCATCCTTCACAATCGATAAGGTGCGCCATAAAATACACCTGGGTCGAATGGGGTTAACCCTAGCCATCATCACTCCATCAATATCATTTTTTTTTTTTGCGATGATGATATCTTCGGACCATATTGCGCGGCGTTGCCCCCTGTCACGTGACCCTCATCCTCGGAGTTATTTCCCTTCAATTTCAGCGCATATTTCACGTCCTCCTTTTTGGCACTTGAGCAGTTAAGCTCGCCAAATTCCTCGAAGAGGCCGCTCATCAAAGTGATAGGGCGCAGATGGTCTTTTGCCCGTCAAACGTGACGGCGAAAAGGCCAAATTCTCCCCTAAAAAAAGACCATTCGTTACGTCGAAACATATTTGCTGAAAATGTTATTCGAGGTCCTTCGTGTCGTAATAGAAACGAAAGTTATGGGCTGTGTGGCGGATCAATAGCGCATGCTGCATCATGCATCCTTCCCACATGAAAACTGCGTTATTAGCAGACAGTATCAAACTGCCATTTGAATGTTTTACAGTTTGAATTTTATTGTCCCTCCAAAGGGCTTCTTCGAGTTGTCCTGAGCAAAATGAAATGCAACGGTCAATTTACACGACTTCACAATGAATATTTTTGAAGTTATAACTGCAATATCTCCAAGGGTCAGAGGCGATAGTTATACGAAGGATTCCGCACAGTAACATCTTGTATGTAAAATGAAGCAAACTAATAATATTTGGTACACTGACATTAGGAGTAATACACATGTGAGTACCAAATTGTGTTTATATGCTTCGTTTTATATACAAAATACCTACATGTATAGTACTGAGCTGAACTGTTTTCACCTTGGAGGTAGTTATAATTTCAAAAATATTCATTGTAAAGTCGTGTAAATTGATTGTCTTATTAAATATTTTTTATCAGGATAACCAGAAGAGGCTTCTTGGAGCGGCGTAGCGTTGTTTCTGATAAAAGTCTGACTGAAATATTCAAACTGCTGCTATTCAACTGCTGATCTGATGTTCGCAGTTGTGCTTCCCAGAAACACTTAAAGCTTGAAATTCAAAAAAGTTATAGTTATAGTCCATTAAATGCAAAAGTAAAAAAAAAACGTTTTACGAAATGCCAAAAAATTAAAATTCCTTGGTCACCCCGATCACCTGGTAGAAAAGACCCATGCCTCTGGCCAATGATATTTTGTACGTTAAATTTAAAATGTCCCTGTCCAACGACATTTTTTTTTTTTTTTGTAAATTTAAAAGTTTCTATAAATGTTTTCAACCACTTAAAAAAGAAAAGAAAAGATGGCAGCGGTGGGATTCGAACCCAAGCCTCCGAGGAGACTGGTGCCTTAAACCAGCGCCTTAGACCGCTCGGCCACGCTACCATGTAACAAACCATCTCTGAGCTACGACCAACAATATTAAAAAGGGTACAAGTGTAACAGATTTGCACTGTTGTGGCACATTGAGCACATTGATTGAAACCAGGACAATCAAGGATGAAGTCAAACAAATGGCTATCAGGTGGTTATGTGGTTATCAGGTCACGTGAATAAACAATGACCTGGAAAGCTGTAACCTGAAAGTAATTGCTCAAACCACAAGCGGTATCAAGCGGGTAGCGTGGCCGAGCGGTCTAAGGCGCTGGTTTAAGGCACCAGTCTCCTCGGAGGCGTGGGTTCGAATCCCACCGCTGCCAGTTTTTTTTTCACCCTGAAAATTGGACACAAAACATTGCTGTGCTATAAGAGGCTAGTAAAAGTGCTATGCAATAAAAAAATCATGGATTAGGTTCTGTTTTTACCATTAGCCGAACTTCGGTATTCGACAATAGTCGAAATCGTAATTAAAACAGAGTAAGATAAAGCTGGCTTTCGGAAGGTAGCGTGGCCGAGCGGTCTAAGGCGCTGGTTTAAGGCACCAGTCTCCTCGGAGGCGTGGGTTCGAATCCCACCGCTGCCATTTTTTCTTTTTCTTTTTTAGTTGCTGGGAAAATTTACCGTAAAATTTTAAATTTGACAAAAAAAATATCATTGGCCAAGCACATTTTAAAAGTAACATAAAAAATGTCGTTGGCCAGGGTGTTTTCTACCAGCTAGGTGTTGAAGGTGACCAGTGAATTTTACCTTTTTGGCATTTCGTAAAACGTTTTAAACCATGGAAAATTAGAGCAGCAACGTCAATGCCCATCATAAGGAGGTTTGACTTCCAAAGGGCGCATTAACGATGTAATAAGGATCTATGGGACCCGTTTATGGATTTCGCATAAAAATGTCTGTTTCTGAGAGAGTGAGAGGTCTTGAGTTGACGATGAAGGAGCATTTATTATGGCTCGCGAGTTTATATTTCAAATAGACTTGTCACCATCCAGTTTTTTTATCTAATAGCGTGACATGGGCCTTCGGAAATTAGAAATAATGATAGTGGACTTCGACAACTTTCGCTCACCCCATGAATTTCGCCAAAGAAACGAATGGTCTTGTCAAGCCGAATTGTTTAAGCTTAACTGCCCTTTTCAAATAGCTGTCCATCTCACATAAAGCAAGTGCCATCAATCGTAACGAATTTTAAATGTATTCGTGATAACTATGTTTATTAATGAAAGTTTAAATGTTAAATCTTCACCTTTTAATAGCATTAACTCCGCCTTTTTAAATTGTATAGGCCGATGTTGTTCTTTTCTCAAAATTACAACACCTTTTTTAAGTGAAAATAATGCATTCGAATCCGCACAAGGGAATCAGATGCGTCCGTATGGGTGTCCGTATCGAAAGTACTGAGCAAAAGCGCTTTACCTTCCCAATATGTCCCAAGGTCAGGCCTTCCGTATTTATCAATATGGCGGCATCCCTGGCTGTCTAGTTTTCGGAAAATGTAAGTTTTTTGTTAAACCTTATTCGTTTGTTTATTTGCAAAGCTGTAAATCTTTTCAATCATAAATAGGTCTGACAATTTCAATCACTTTTGGGAGGTTCATCGAAGCTGATATGGCAAGAATCTGTATGGTTTTGACTAAATCAGCAAAACCTTTTTTGTTTCAAAATTGGGCAAATTCACAGGGTATATTTTAGTGATTAGACTTATCCATCTATCGGAATTGGATTTTTGAAATTGTCTTTTTCGCCAACTTTAATTCTTCGTTTTAAATTCAATCGATAAGGGCATTTTCCACTTTATAATAGTTCTGCTCTCTCATAGCACTATCGATAGCGATTTTTTTCGTTTATTTTTATCAAAAATCTCGAGCAGTCGTCTTCATATTTCGAGTGAATGTGTCTGGCAACACATGTGCCGCTTCCCCAACTGTTACAAAATAAGTTTCGTATTAAGTGGCTCTTCCGTGAACGCCTTCTGTGTAACACATTTCTGGATATTTCCAGTTTCTTATAGAAGTTATCTGAAAATGAAATAAATGTTGGTGGGTTTCAGTTTGAAACGTTTAGGGTCCGATGATCTTGATAACTTGAGCAAATGATGGATTTTGACGAAATACTAATAGAGAAATGATATTGAGGGCAATCATTTTTTAACTTGGGATCACTTTTCTCACGAAAATATTATTAATGCAAGGAACGCGGTTGTGGTTCTAATTTTTTTTTGCTGAGAAATTATGCTTCAAGTGATTTTTACATAAAATGTTGCTTGGTAATATTTAAATAATGTGTAGATTCCATAGACTACAAATTACCACCTTTTCTTCATAACTACCTGAAATAATGGAGATATTGCATTTTCCTCAAGAAGTGGTGCAGGATTATTAATATCACAAATAATGAATATTACACACATTATATTTTCGCATTAATTAAGCCAATACACTGTAATTCTATAAAAAATTTGGTAATAACAGTAACCATCAACTGCTGAATCTGTCGTTTGTCCCCATTAAAATGTGCCTCCAATTTTTATTTTTTCCACTTTGGGAGATTTGTGTTTATGGGTTCTAACATTCAAGTAACTTTCATTGCTTGGTCTGGAACTGACTTTTAGAAAATTTTCTCATTCATTTTTACCAGCTGCAGTTGCCAGGCTGAAGTTTTACCCTAATTGAAATGAAACACAAATGACCCCGCAATAAGGGCGGTTTCTTAATTATTTATTGTTGTTAATGATATATCTGAAAGCGTCGAAAAACTGTGTCGTGCATTCATTAGCGCTGCTCGTTTAGAAAAATTAAGTTTTCGTAATAAAGCGAGGATGACTTTCTTTTAAGTATTGTTTGTTCGAGCAATAAAAATCTATTCTCATTCGACTACATCACTAGTACCCCTTGCATAGGCGTACATGGGTTGCGTTTGGGTATTAAAGGGGAGGGGATTCATTTCTTCGCCTAATTTCCTTCGAGCTGCTTCTGTATCCGATTGCGTGGAGAGGATTTAATGAATCTAGTTATGGAAATGAACTCGGTTTCCGTCACCAATTTAATGAATAAAATTGGCAGCTTCGCCTTTCAAATGCTCACCGAATTTCATTCAACCGAGGAAAAACGAAAAAGAAAAAGATATGAAAATACCCAGAAAAAAAAAACCAAAGGGAAATACGGTATTCTCTGAAGTAATGAACGTTGAAAACTTTTGTCTTGCCGCGAGAGCGTCCGTATAACACGAATGCAAATTTTTGTTATTTTTGATTCAGAAATACAAAAATTTAAAGATGCACTCATAACTATTATACGTGTAGCATATGAGCCTTACAGTGTGCCTATGCAGCAGCTAGAAGCAACATCAAACCTGGATAAGTGGGATCTCATGGGAACCTCCCAGAGTTCCCAATTATAGAGGTGTCCCACTGACCCAAGTTCCCACTTAACCAGGTCCCGTATACTGAATGTCACTTACAGAGGCACTTATTTAAATAATACATAAATACAAATTAAATAGTAATGCGTGATGTCGAGCATATAATTATTATTACAAAAAAAAAAGCATTTCAGTGAAAAAAGTCACTTTTAAATGTTTTGCTTAAGGTGTATTTTCAAAATATTTTTCCCACGGAATTGTTCTCACCTTTCGTAGTTCGGAGATATACTGTAGGATCGGCACATCTTAGTTGGTACACCCTGTAAGATTAACCATCATTAAAAATACAGGTTGAATTACATTACTGTGCAACGCTGTGAGTCACAGGCGCAGTAATTCACAAATCATAATTTCAAATGGAATAATTTGTTCCCTCGGGTTACGCCGAAAAACAAATGAAGAAAAATGCTAATTTTTAACACTCAAGTATGCAACGTAAATTTATTGGTAGGACAAAGTAGGTCTCGCTGAAAGGTTAATGAAGTCAAAATTGAATTTTTATTAGCCCGAGTCTTCGTCTATAACTCAGCTTATTTTTCACCTTTAAGGTACTTCTAATTGGTCTTATAATCTTTTAGGGGTCTTAGTGAGTTGTTCGGGCCTCTTGAGTGAGCACTAAAGTTCGCCCTCAACCATCGTTTTTAAATAATGTCAGCCTATTATCGGGAATAAACACGTAGAAAATTAATGAAAATTTATGTTCGCACTCCATATAAATATTTATAACGCGCTTTTCATTCACTCGCGCCGTTTATTTTTTGAAAATTTTCTCGCGCGGATTAATTTGAGGCCATGTTTCATTCGTTTTTTCATCTTCTCGCAGCTATTTAATTAATTTGAAGTGCTCTTATTTGCTTTTTCCACTCGCCAAATTATGGTCGTAATGATATAAAATTCCCCGTTTATAGTCGGGATGCGCTAACTCATCCGCATGCTTTATAAATTCAAAATTAATTCGTTTAATGTGCTTATTGTAGGTTTGCCTCGTGTATCCTTAGTCCTTTCGTATGCAACGGAAGTTTAAATGTTGTTCGTTTGGCAAATGTTATTCTTAGCATATTTAAAAGTCCTGTTTTGGTTAGGCTCGTTCTTTCGGTATAGTGTGATGGCTGGCAAATGGATATAGTGTAGTGAAATACTTCAATTTTTGGGCATATTCAGTCAACATTATGAACATTTGGTATAATTTTCTGATGTAACGTGCTAGAAAAGTGACCTTGAAATCGTTTCTTGAGCCACATTGGGTGAACTGGTTTGCAGAAGGTAGCGTGGCCGAGCGGTCTAAGGCGCTGGTTTAAGGCACCAGTCTCCTCGGAGGCGTGGGTTCGAATCCCACCGCTGCCAGTCTTTTTTTTTCTCTCGTAACACGTGTATGATCCAGTAAAACATGTGTTTTGAATTACGTCCAGTTTGGTTTTTAAGTCCTTTTTTTGGTTCTATTTAATTTCATATACAGTTAATATATATTTTAATAAAACTAAAAGGCATGTTTTTGGATCCATTGATCGCTATATCACACATTGCTATATGATCACAATGGATAATATAATGTACTGTTACAAAATTGTATAAACGTAGTCTAAATTTCAACGACTAAAGGTATTTTAACCCCATGTATGGATGATCCACATAGGAAATCGCTTTCTAATAACAACCGAGGCTGGTATGTTTGATGTTATTATTTCTAGTGCATTCATATGTATTGAATTGAAAACCATAAAACTACTGAAAAATGACCGTGATTTCCACTGTTTTAGAAAGAATTGTGCATTTATTCCGTAAATTCCATATTACAGGGTGTGTGAATTTTAATATTACCCAGTTTGTTTTCTCGATTTTTGGGTCATCCACCATTGGCAAAGAGGCAAAGATATCCGCACCGGCAATCTATCATTTTCCTCATTTCTAAGGAGGAAATGAAAATAAGATCATCCATGTAATGAGCTTAGAAAATGACAAAATGCAACGTTAAGTATGCATGGCTGAAAGCAAATTGAAAACGTTTAAGCCTCGTCTAAGTGCAGCCCCCCAACCATACTCCGTAATGATGGGCAATGTACGTGTGTAGAGAGACGTCATTTCAATGCTCTGAAAGAAACGTATAATCCTGAAATTAATATGAGAAATCTTGAATTGTTTTTCACTCTTAAACGAATATTATAGTTCTTAAAGACGGACTATACAGACTTGCAGCTTAAAGTATTGTGGAAAACGGAAGCAGATTTTGCAAAACTAAACGTCCAAAGATAAATATTTTTGCAAGAGATACGTCAAGATACGAGTTATGGATATACTACAGTATAATCCCTCCTCCAAAAGTTAGCACAATCGGTATAATTCACCCCTATGCTTGTCTGGTATTCTCGGATACCAGTCTTAGCTGTACAAATTCATATATTTTGTATTTGCTTTGGTTAAACAGCATAAATAACACTGGGCTGTTCGGTTGAATTCAGTTGGATTCTTTCTTGCCTGGGAGTCGTAGGCTCAGATAATGTCTGTTTGCTATTACATGTAAATTCAGTGTAGTGCAAAAACGTTATTCTTGAATCTACTGTACATGTAAATGTGTTGAGCACATACTAACAAAACGCTTCATTAGCACATTGATGAAACAAAGTATTATCTATGTTAATATCTCAGATTAGGATGGCAAGTTCGACATTCATTTGTAGGATTAGAGTTTCTAACCCTCATAAGAGGCGTGTGAGAGGCAGCTGTTGCATGCTGGGCATTTTTTCATAATTGCCTTTGCCCTTCAGGCATTATTAGACTTTTAATACTTCATGGATACACGATTACATATAATTCCTATCATTGACGGAGGCTCGTGTGCACCCCAGGCACTAATAATCTCTCCGATTGTTCATACTTTCGTTGTTCGGAATGAGTCTGCTTAATACCAGGCACCTCGTAAAGCGGACGAATGAAATGCACTTTGAAGTACTGCTTTTAATATACACTCGATCTTGAAGAGATCTTCACGTTCTACGAATATATTCCTATTTTGCATTATTGATTTTCCAAGGTGGCGCCCTCTATGTTTGACCTCGGATGAAAACAAGCGGTATGATAAGCAACCCCGAGGGCTTTTTTGTCTGGGAATGTCGAGGGAATTATGGCATGTTAACACCCTGTATATGTGCATATATTGTTCATTAGAAAGCCAAATACGATCAGTTTTTCTTGTTTCATCATACGAAGGATTAATCACTGTTTGATTTGTTGAAATTATCTGAAATGAGAAGTTTCTACTGCAACAATGGGAACATGGGGGTAATTATCTTTGTACATGTAAAATTTTACAAAAAAGCCAAATTAACATTGTACACGCTCATAATTTCTCATCATGCTTCCAAATTAATCTTCTCCTCTCTTATCAATATTTCACGCAGATCTCATATCTCAATTTGCATGTTGAAGAAAGGTTCGTTGACGTTTTGCTTTTTTCTCCCTCGTGTTTTTTCGAAGAAAATTTTTTATGCGAGGTTTGAAGAAATAGATATGAACGTAAGAAAGAGATGGAAAATAATGAAAAAATCAGCGCTTATATGCATTTAATTAAACCGCAAGTTCAGAAAAATAATGTGGTTATCGGTTTTTTTTCTGAATATTGATCAGTTATTGGTTTGGAGAAGGTTTGAGTGGGGCATCTGTTTTATTCCTGCATTATTAAAATGTAGAAAACAATGAAATATTTTTACCACAACTTTTTTCTGATTAACTTTGCCATGACAAAGTAATAAGGAACCTTAGAGAATCTTAGAGATGAAAAAAGTTCAAACTTCATTACTCGAGTGCAGAAGTTGTGGAATGTTTCATTTTATACTTAAGAAGTGTAGCAATTTGAGACGAAATTGGGACTGGTCAGACAAGAAGTATGCGGTAAATCTTGGGATTGTTCCCTGATGAGAATGTTCCCTGCAAAGGATTATATTTTCATTTCATTGGCACAATATTGACACCTACATTATCACAATATTTTATAAACTATCAGTTCTAGTAGGTAAGGCCGTCTTTGTGAGAAATGCCATTTTTGAGGAATGCCACCTCAAATAATATTCAGAGAATTGAGGAGTTTCATCTCTTAGGATATTCTGAGAAATAACATCATTTTCTTGTTGAAATGATCTATTAGAAAATCTTGCCATTGTGTAGGGTGTCCACGATTTTTAAAACCCATTCTTTTTGACATCCTGAAGGTCCCAACAACTAATTTCCTTCTTAAGGTTTTCGACTTCGATTTCATCTTTGTGTACCAGCCCAACAACACGAGGTTAATTCGAACTTTGATATGTTCATAGAAACTCGTTTATTTTTGGATCTTTGTATATCCGCTCCACTACCCTAATGTGTGCCGAGTTGTTTTCCAACTAATGCTTCCAGGCTTCAACGTGAAATTTAGCTTGTTTATTAGTGACAAATAATATCTGGGGAAATGAAAAAAGGAGAAATTGTTAATACCCGCATCTCTTTTAACGATAACGATTCAAATTGTGTAAGGTGGTTTTAGATGCCTCGATTAAATCAGACATTTTAAAATTGGTTTGTGTAGTATTTTCAGCGTCTAAATTCAGGGAAAATGGGCAATTTTTATGCAATTTTAAATAAGTTTTAATTTATTGTTTTGTATTGATGGTGATTATGAGATTTGTGTTTCCCCTAAATTACACTTATAAAATCTGGTCCTATCATAACAGCATAATATCATAATAATATCATAAACGAGGATAAAGAAGCCAGATTTTATTTAAAAATATACCGATTTCATTTCTGTTGCTAAGTGAGCCACTTCGGAATGTACAAGTAACGTAAGATGAAACTGCCATATTTCGATATAAGTTGCACATTTTGAAAAAAAAAATAATTCAACTAATATACAAACGATAGTAACATGTAGACATTGTGTATATGGAAATTAGATTGCAAACTACCAATAGAAAAGGAATGTTTCATTTCTTAAATGCCCTGCTGAGCACGTCTACTGTCTGCTAAATTGTTCTTATTAACATCGATCGTGTTACATTAACCTTTATACACGTTTTATTATCTAGTAGTAATCGGTGATTAAAATTGACAGGCTTATGGATTATCCGGTGTAATTAGTGAACAGATAAATTGCGAGCAATCACTGCAGACATCACTGTTGGCACTGTTTGCCTTCCTACAGGGGCATTTACTATTTAATGTTTTTGACACATACGATGCAGAGTTGAATTGAATGGTACTTCTCATAATTACTTGCCTAGACTTGACTTGACTGGATATAAAAAAGTTAGAATGGTTCAAAGTAATCTTCAAAAATATTTAAAACAAAATAGAATTGCAAGACAGCACTCCTGTGTGCACGTATGTGGCCTGTGTCATTACATGGCCATATTTACATATAACATATGTGGAATATATGGAATAAGTTTCACAATAAATGGTATTAGTTATATTTTGCAGGCATCGACGTATGCATTATATCTGCATGACTGATTATGAAAAAATAATAATTTTACAACGTGGAAATTAAATTTAACAGATCAATACATCATGTTTGCCGTGTATGCAGGGGATTATTTAAATTTGGTTTTTCTAATTATTATTAATAATTTAAATCTCGTCCATGCGGATGATTCTTAAACGATCTGTAATAACGGAAATCATACAGGCAATTTTATCATTTTATTGATCATAAGAAAATCTTTGGGGTAATTGCTTTTACCGTTTTACTACAAGTTTTCATAATTAAAACAAAATTAATTAATGATTCCATTCTTTTTTAGAAAA
This sequence comes from Cylindroiulus punctatus, assembly GCA_034695085.1. Lineage (NCBI taxonomy): Eukaryota > Metazoa > Arthropoda > Diplopoda > Julida > Julidae > Cylindroiulus > Cylindroiulus punctatus. Next base: position 17,087 of record JAQFYZ010000734.1, on the reverse strand, counting down.
TCGTGTGGGAAAACATTTGGTATAATTACATGAACACGCGTTCATTTTGAACGTCATTTTTCTAGACTGTTATGGTTGTTATTAAATTTTTAATTAAGAATTTAATGGAGTTTTCTACCTGTGTACTTGCTAAAATGGAAAACGTATTGATCGACATTAATCAATTTTGGTTTTATTTCTTGGCAGGCCCAGATGGACCTCGAGAAACAGCCGAAACCGAACTTTTGGGTGAGTTTTTATGCATGAAGAACAGTTAAAAACATAAGTTTTTAAATGGTAACTTAAGTAGTTAAATATCATTTTTCTAACTTGTATTAAGCCACGAGGACTGATGTCCTTCATGCTTTGTTTGCTTTTCTCTCCAGTTAAATTTAGTGGCAAAAGTGATATAAATATTTTTTTGATCACAATATTTATCGCTTTTCCTGGCTTAAGATTCCATACAATCACATTGACCCCTGACCTCCATACAGCGTGTCTCTTGACCCAGGTTGCACAGAACGCCTTAAACACATTTCACGAAACTGAAAAAGAGGTCCAACTTTCTAAATCGATTTTACCCCACGTTAATAAAAAGTGTCGACGTTTAACAGGTTTTTACATCTTGCGTGTGTCGCACCACTTGACATGTAGGGGGCGCCGTGGGTGGGGGTGAGGGGGGTGGCACAATAGGCAATGGGCTCATACGTATGCGCATGAGGTCGCAGATAAGGACGCCAGCCAAATTCTAAATTGTATCGTTTTAAATTATGGCTTAAAATGCAAATGGAAACAGGCCTATTACTTAAACCTGCATTTCAACGATGGCTTTTTCTGCTCCTTTTTTCCCTTTTGGGTTCTCTTGAGGGCAGCCAAATATGAAATTATATTTTGGGTTAGTTTAGGTTATTATAGAGTAGGTTAGGTACGTTAACCCAAAAATACACAAAACAAAACAACATGTGTCAGACAATCATAGTTGCACTATGGTGTGCTATTTTATCTTTATAGGAATTCTCGAATTGTTATATTTTTTATTATTTATTATTTTTTTCAAGAAATATAATACATACAAATGAATATATTTTTATCCCAACTTTATCAAATTTCATTAACAGTTTTCATCCTATATGGTGAATTTTCTGATATTTGTGGTGTATTTTCTGACAGACAGATAGGTTCAAGTTTTGTATAGCAATTCCATATGTATTGCGTTAATTTAGCTCGCTAAAATTTGCAAATAACCTCACGAGTTTATAACCACAAAAAACTGAAAAATTATTTCGGTTTTTTGCATAACATTTAGACCACCGTGGAATTCGTAATCCATTAACCCCACTAAAGCGGGTTAATTGATCGTTAAAATGTTTATTGTCCTTCTTGCGCATTGATTATGCCTGAAATAAAAAATTCTCGTATCCTTTCACCGTAATTGCCCGAGAGTGGGAAATAAAAGCAATGAAAGCAGAAGGAAAAATTCGGCGCCGCTTAGCGAAAAATCAATTTTTTTCAATAAGTAACAATTAGAAGAAAATTAAAGTATATTTGGTAGAAAGTGGACCGGATATTGCTGGGGATTAAATGGGATTGAGCAGCTAAGGCCTCGACTTATATTCCCCGCTTAGTCCTAATTAGCGTTGAGATTTACTTAAGTAAAGTCTGTTCGTCGTATTTTATGCATGTACTCTAAAGATGAAATTTGAAAATAGCATTCAAGGAATGAAGTGAAATGTCAGAAGATTCTTCATTGATTCTATCGATTCCCATTTTTCAATGGAATAGAAATGTGAGCTCAAATCTATCATCTGACAAATGGATTTTTTAATTTTACCTTTCTCTGTAAAAGTTATTATTATTTAAGTGCAGACCAGCCCCTGAATAATGGCAAACCATGATTACATGTTCGTAGTGATTGCCATACTCAAGGTGCTGCACAGGTCAGGTTTCGAAACATATTATTAAATGTTGATGGTGTCTGATTTTTCTCCATCGCGAATGTGATATACGCCTGATGTTCGGATTTTTTGATTATCATGTTTGTTATGGTGTTGACTATTTAGTGTTTGCGGATAATTGAAAGTAACGCCGCCTAAGCTTTCTTTGCCCTTACATTTCTACGACATGGCAACGTTTGATGCCCTATCCAATGTCTCCCTATGATATATTTTTTTCCCTTTATCTTTCTCAATTTTCATCGTCTCCTCCTAAATCGTGTTCTCTTACAGATGTAAGATTAGCAGTTGCTATACGCCGCTTCTTATCCGAGCAGCTTCTTGACGTAAGAAATAGTTTCTCGAGGTCCACATTAGCCCAAAATGCATTATTTTCATTAAGGGTATTTTCATCGATGAAGGAAGGGAAATTTATGAGGGAAATTGCGAAGGTCGCTCGAAAAGTTCGCGCACATCGACCTGGGAAAATCAGTTTATTGTAAGGGAACTGTGAATTAAAAGGCAGTTTTCAGTGCATGGGTTGTGGAAGGAAATGCGTGTGTGTCAGTGTGGTTTGGTAAATTGTGAAGCTTACGCGTATATTAATGGTTGAAGTGTTTAACAGTGAAGGGCTAGATTCGATTTAATCTCCATTGGGGCAAGACATTTTTGCACAAGTTTCAAAACCCCTTATGTTAATTACTGCTGCTTCGATAAGATTGTTTGGTAATAATACAGTCCTCGTCACAATGTATTATTCAGGGTGCGGCCAAGGGTTGTCAAGGGTTCAACTTTTTCAAATGTGCTTATGGTCATCCAATTTGGTAATATCCGATCAGGATGAAGCAAAATTATTTCGACTTTATGCAACGTCAAGTTCAAAAATTAACACTTATTAGTGTTTTCAAATGTGTTTTAGACGCACTGTATAAAAACAGAACAGCCAATACGAACATGAATTGTCACTCGTGTTTCGTTATTTTTGCATTTCTGACAAATTTCTGGCTTTTCTAAACCCAAGATGATCATCTTTGTACGTTAATACCCTTTTTGTATCATAGTTGATTTTGTTTCAATTCAAGAAGAAACTAAAATGAATTCAAATTACAATTGAATTCATATGAATTATAAAGTTACAAAACATCGTAAAAATGGGGTATAACAATGTAAAAAAATGCTGCACGGAGAAAATTGACATTATGTTTTTTATATACGTAAACAATACCTCGCTTGGGAGATGCAATAGATACAGATACAAGCAATAGATAGTGTTCCTTGCAATGACACGTGGAGTTTATTTGCACTTTTATTGGTCAGGGTGGTCAAGCCATTTATTTTTAACTGGAAAGGTCAGGAAATGTCAATATTTAGGGAAATTTTATATCAAGTACAAATAGCTGTGTTTAAAATGGAAAATTCAGGAAGACTTCATTTCTTGTCGAACTCTGTTAGGCCTTAAACCTCAAACACATGAACTTAATGAACATCCCTGGGTATTCTTCTTTCCCAAGCCCTCCTTAGCTCTCCTTCACCGTCGTATATCCTGCAGTCATTTGACGAGTATCATGTCGAATATATCCAGTGTAGTAAGATTAAGGCGAGAGGCAAGAGAAACTAGTTTAACTGGCTGCCATATATGGGCTATGCCTCTAGATGGGGCTATTATCTCTAATGAAAAATCAACCGAATGGCTTCAACCGAATTAAGTTTTGCATAAAAATTTGCAGAGCTCAGTGTTAAACGGCAAAGCCAGTTACTTTCATTAATCCCAATCCCCCTCAGGTGGTCCTTGACCCCCGGGCGAACGGCTCTTAGACTCCTATTTTCAAACATTTAATTTCGTTAATACACGTGGTAGTCAATTTAAGCTAAAAGGTTTTTTAGCGTGGGAATACAGGGTATGATGAAGCTAATGAAAACCCACCGATATAGGCGCGGACTCGATGCATATTTTTTATTTGCCAACGAAAAAAATGTGAACTTTTAAGAGGTTTTTTCGTCGCATAGACCCAGGGATGAAATTTCCTTCGGAAAAAAATAGCGAAGACACGACATAATCATTCGGCGAATTTATGACCGAGATAACGTGGGATGGAAAAAAAGTTTCCCCCAAGTTCGTGCTTTATGGCTGAATTCTGATGAGACATCGATTAACCGAAATGAAAATTACCATATGGCGTTCCTTTTTACGAGCTTATCAAACCGCGAAAAACAAGGACTGCCAAATTCAATTACGCGAATATCTATCAGTTTTATGCTGAATTCGCGAGTTATTCGATCCTTTTCACCCATGCACTCCGAAGGCTGGGCAGGCCATGAAAACCAAATTGAAAACGTTCTAGTTGGGTTGTCAGAAGTCGACGCTAGGTGGAGTCACCGTCGCAAAGAGTTGTTGTTGTTGTTGAAAACTTGATATCATGATCAAGTGCACTTTCACGTTAATGAAAAGCCCTATATCAGCAACTAATACGTGAATGCAGGGTGGTCGTGAACTCGTAGACTGATTGAGATAGAAATTTTAGAAAAATGTAGTAGAACTAAAGTTTTTTAGTTCATGTGTTTGGTTCACACGAAGGACCAGCAGGTGGCGCGACAATCGCCAGAATCGACATTTGAATCTACATCCTCAAGATTGAAATTGAAACTTATTTCGCGTGTGTTCAATAGCGAAGTTACATTATAATTTAGAAAAAGGATATATCCAATGAAAAAAAAATGAGAACTGACCATTCAAAGATAATATCAACTTGATGACCGAAATACTACTGTCCAAGTAATTGCCATGGATGCCAACCCCAAAGTTACAAAAAAATGGTACTTGTCCATTAAGGGAACTACCTGTTATGCTAGGGTAGGTTAGGTTAGGTTAGGTTTGGTTAGGTTTTTTGAGCATTTATACCTACCCTAACCTTACTTAACCTAACCTAACCTAACCAAACCTAACCTAACCTAACCTAACCTAACCTAACCTAACCTAACCTACCCTAATATAATATGTAGTTCCCTTAATGGACAAGTACCCAAAAAATTAATACTCAATAAATGAAAACAATATGTGCGAACGGTGGTGATGACGATTAATAATAATTTGAAATAAACAAATGCAAAAGGAAAAAATAGAGTACATATGTAATAATATAAGCGTTGTGCTTTAATCATACCAAGACCAGTGCATTTAAGGTCACCAGCGGTCACAGTGTCAAGTATAATGTCTTCACTGACTGTGATTAAATTCGTATTGCTAAAGGCATAGCAAAAGAACAATCTTACCCAGAATGCACCATAGATGGCGCTGGGATTTTTCAAAGGCCCATGGCTAAACGCTTAATTACATCGATATATTGATTAGTATGTCCACGTGTACTTCGAAACATAGTGCCATGTATTTAACAGAGATTGGAAATATCATTGAATGCTGCCGACCATACTGCGGTTTACAGCAATGCTCGACAATAGTCAACAAGTGGACGAATTCATTCAAAATAACCACAAAATGACGATTATTGAGTTGTGAGCAATTGGGAATCAGGTCATAAAGTGTAATAGGATCATTAACAAACTCTGCAGCAGCATATGCTGGATGAATCCCTTAATCGCACTATTTATCCATTTTGCCTTGAAGGGGATAAGGTAAACTTTAAGGGCAGATTAATTAGCTTCATTGACTGTTTTCCTTCGTTGATGTTTGCCATTTCAATTCCCTATCTTGATCAATGTTGTCTTCCTTTCTCTTCCCTGTTGCTTTTGTGAATCACAACTGTGTGACACATTGAATTGCTACGCGTTTCTCGTCTCTTGTTTCAATTATTTAAATCATCTCCTAAGGAAAAAATGCAGAATTGTTCTTTAAGTATACGCTGATAAGAGCTCATTCTTTGATGTCATTTTTCTGCCCGAGCATTACATTAACACTGTAAATATTTCAGTAGAAAGGTTTTTCTTATGGCTTATACCTAAATGTCTCGTTGACGAGCAAAAAACTTTCGAGCTTTAGTTAATTATCAAAAAAAAAATACAAGTACATGTACCTCGTAATGCATACGTTGCATATTGAACCGACACAAAGGAAGTTTTGCTGGAAACGCAAGCATCAAAAGTAAAATTCTTATTTAAATGTTATGAAAATCCGATGAAATCCCCTCACTTCCAATTAAAAATCACGTACAGGGTGGTAATAAAATCCTGCCCCTGTAAAGCTGTTGGTATCCCTCAATATGGCCGCTGGAATCACGTGACCAAATCGCTAATCAGTGTTAAGCGCAAATTCAAATTAAGGTACGAACTATGAACAATCTCGAGTGATTTTCTACAGCATGGAAATATCATTTTATTTCTATTTTCGATTGAAATTGTCATTTGCGGTTACAGCGCCGCCTGCTGGTACTACATGTGAACCAAACACGTGAAATAAAATATTTTGGAGTTCTTCTGCTTTCCCCGAGACTATGATGCTTGAAATGATAAGGTTTTAATTAATGTTTGTAATGATGGAAGCACTTAATAATCACTCTGTATTTAGTTTGCACCATCTGCTTAAGATTCGAAATTTTTAATCGCGACTTTCTCAAGCAGTTTTCGAGGCGTATCATTCCCTAATAAGTAACGGTTTTTGAATATTTTCTTTCATTTCATTAGACTAAAGTTGTGAATACTCAATACATTTTTTAATTATTTTCTTGTGTCAATTTATCTTAATTTATTTATTTTCTTGTTCAATTTATCTCAATTTATTTATTTTCTTGTCTCCATTTATTTTCATTTTTTTGTTTGTTTCAAAAACTGACGATCAATACAATGGTGATAACCAAACACCTTCTTTATGACACATTAATAGGACATTAATGGAGAATCAGTTCGTATGACGAATTGTTGGACCAATCAGCTGGTGTCTAATTTGCGGAGGGCGTGGCCTACTTGCATTTGTGACGAACGTCACCCGGGGCATCCGGGTGCAGTTGGTACGACAGTGTACTGTCTAGCTCTCATTTTCTCCACTGCCATATCGCGTACCCGCCCGCAGTATTATACGTTGAACAATCGCATTGAGTGCCACCAGATTGACACTACTAATTGAGTTGCTAGGTGAGACATATTAAGTTACCATAGTAATGAATTACTTCCGGGATGACAACTGCATCTCCCATTAGGGAGTGGGGACACTGAGAACGAACCGATATCGGTTTTGATTTTTTAGCTCTTGACAGCTCATTAGCATACGTGCAATTGTGCAATTTTCAATTGAGCTCCTTTCGGCGAAGTGTTGAAACCTGGTTGCTTTTCAATGGGAAATATTGATTCGAGGATGCATCTGGGAAGGGGAATTGAATTTAGATGGAGACTGTGATTAAACCTGGCTCTACAATGGTTAACATTTTTAACGGCATGCCTGATAGAAATACAGTTGAACGATGTTGTTTACCTTCATTCATCTTTTGAATAATGGAAAAAATTTAAATAAAGCCAGAGTGATCAGAAAATCCTACCCTCATTTCAAAAAATATTTTAAAACAATGATATCTTAAGTGTTTTCCCATATGGATGCCATTCTTCCACCTTTATTTCGTAGTTTAATCATGCTTTGAACTCTGGAAGCTTTTTCTAAACTAATTTTAGTATTGAGATTAGGAATTTAAGATCACTCTGTACGTGTAGCTCAAAAAACATTTTAACTCATGCTAGCAAGGGATTTATATTTCGATAAAACTTAAAAATTTAGCATCTTCTGAAAAATTATTTTGTTAGGTTAAAATTAGACAGCGAAACTAAGTTAAGCACTTGTTTTCATAAATATCTTTAGTAATTTGCATATGCATGCTCACTGTACGTGTGTGTAGGTGGTTAAGATTTTGAGTCTACAACAGTAAAAGCATCCAATAACAGTGACTAAGGTTAAATTTGATAAGAACAAAAAACACAATAACAACATAAAAAGGATAAGTTGTACCAGCAAGAACATGTGGTATCAAAAAAGGCAATATGCAAATACGGGAAGATCCTCTAGTTTTTTATCTTAGAGTAAACTACCACATCACTAGCAGAGTTGTAATGTACTTTGATCGTAATTTATAATTTTCCGGAGTTTTGTTCACTTTTTATTATTCTTTATTTTCGCTTTATTGTCTAATAGATTGGAATTGATCCCCACCTCATAGATGGCGTTTTTCTGTGCCTTGATTTTTATTCATGCGGAAACAAGCCGAAAATCCATTAATTTATCAGGTTGGATTAAGCTCATACGTAGGATATTCATGACAATAAATTCCCGTATCCTCTCACCTAAAAACCAGGGTTGCATGGTCCCGACAAAAAATGATGCTTTTCCATAAATATTGATTGTATTCTGCCCAGCCATACGTGTGCTTCGGATTATTGCATTTGCCAACCCCCAAAATAAATCAAATAAATCCTTCGTTTATCCCTTGATTAAACCCGCGAAAAAACACCAGTTTCAATAACGTACGAACGTGATTTGCTTTTTTGGGAAATATTTGCGAGAAAACACTAACTTTATGCCCAAAAAACCTGAAATCCAGCGAGTTTATTGTCTCCTCCTTTTAATAAAGGGATTTCAAATATTTGACCAACACTCGAGTTACCCTTCGGCTTTTCCTGTTTGCTGTCTTAGCAATCGAAAGTTTACCGTTCTCATATCGCAGCTTTTCATTAATCCGATGACCACTGGCTGGTGTTTGAGTGACCAGAAACCTATTTCATAAAAAATGAGCTGTGTGTGAAGTTGATGAAGCCATGGCATTTAGACAATAATTACTTATTGAAATCCATCGTTTGGATTTAGTTTTTCTAAAAAGATTTTCAAATTTTCTAGCTTCTGTTCAATTTATGTTTTACTACTATTTTATCAGTTTTTCCAAGTACTGGTACTATTGGGTTCCACTAAAATAAAATTTTCGAAATAGGGCTCTGTAACGTGTCAAAGTTTCAGAAAGTTTCTATGTATTTCAATGAATCACAATGGATAGGTGCGTTTTATCCAAAATTAGGATTCCTACTGAGACCACGTAAGAATGATAGATTTATTGAAATAAAAAATAGAGCACGAACTTTTTAATTTTGAAAAAGGGTCATACAATATCTGTGCACTGACTCATCGATATATAGGATGCCCACCTGCAAAACATCAAATGTGTTTAACAGCACACACAACGTAAAATACGGTATTTGAGGCCAAAACAAAACACTGAAAATCGATTCTTTGGTGTGACTAAATTGCAGCAATGAGCCCATGAATGAATGATTTCATGTTGAATTCATGCATTCAATATTTACAAAAGTTTGCACGCATGGCAAGAGCGAGGGGCGTCATGATAACCGATTGCATCCATCACAATCGACGCAAATTGTTGGCTTTCGATTAATTTTCTCATAGGGTTTCGCTGCAATTTGCCAGTGGTTGTGAATTACCTTCTGCATGGGGCGTATAAACACTATAGTACATGCCCAAAAATGCTACCAAAGATGGCTTCCCATAAAGGTCATTCTTCCGAACCTAAATATGGGTACTGCTGTTTTTGAAACCCTAGAAAACACCCATTTGCTCAGAAGATATCAATTTCGGCGATTTTAATCAATATGCCAAATCCATGCCAATAGCAAAACACGCAAAATATCTATTCGTCAAACCGGAATTTCCTTGCTGATTGCAGGGCACTGAGTTGAATTGAATTGAAGTCAACAATTCATAGCAAAGCCTTGAATATCTGTAAACATTGGCATGATATTATGAATTTTGCATTTTAGTGATATCAGCTAAATTAGTTTCAAAAACAGCAAAAGTCAATATAACTTTTTAGGGTACCCTACCATGTCAATGCAGTTCAAATCATTTTAATTTAATACACCCACAGTTAGCATCTAAGTTGTCATGTGGAGGGGGAGGTTGATTAACCCAAGTACAATGATGTTAGATTACAAAGTAAGGAAAAATACAGAATATACAGGAAAATCGCAGCAAATAACATAGATAAATAAAATAGAATAATAAAATACATCATAATAACATACCACCTAAGTACAACGATGTTTACGCAAAACTATAACAAAAAGAAATGAGCGATTAATTCCATTAATTCCATATGTCTCAGTCATACAGCATGAATTGATGGAATTAATCGTTTATAATAACCAGTCAAGTTGGTGAGTTTTGATAATGTTAATAAAAGAAATGAGGGTTGAAAGCAAAATGAAGTACAGAATATATGCTGGAGAATAAACGTACGAACTGGAAATCATTTGTCCTATGTTAAAACAAAAATTCCAATCTTCGTTATCTTTCTAAAGTTTTTCCTAACCATCTTCAGATAGGCCTGTCTTTCAGATTCTAATTTCGCTCACCATGCAAAAACGCTGGGAACGAGTTCGCGTCTCGATGAAGGCATATTTTTTTTCTGGTTTCACCGAAGGGCCCTTTCATCGAGGGGCTTTTTTAGCCAGTCGTGTGTCAGTGGGAATAAGCGTTTTTTCGGCAACGAGTGAATTATTGGTCGATGATTAACAGCGTTGGTTGCGGCTTGAGAAGTAGGCAGGCAGCATCATTTGCTAATTCGCTCTAATTCAATTTCTCCAGTTGCTTATCAGGATAAAATACTGTCTCTCGCTCATATTGAGACTTTCCCCATTAGGATTGATGGCGAACTGACAACGGAGAACGAAATCTCGATTGAATTAAGACCCTGGCGTTGTTGATGACGATCATCATCGAGTGATGAGGGTTTGCTATATGGGCCTTTGGCGCTGCATTTTTTCTTTCTTGGTTTTTGGTCCTAGTTGCTTCCTATAATGCGATTTCTCCTCAGACTGATGGCCTTGCTACATTACACTTTTATTTCGGTATTTCGTCCTCGGGCTACGTGAAAATTCGATGAATTTTTCATTTTTTCACTTTTCGTGATTTTTTGCCAGCTGAGCATCTTTGTCTTATTTTTTTCTGTATCAGTTTCCTACATGTAATTCAGCTCTTGTATTACGCGTTTAAATTCATCGATTTTTGACGGAATTATCTGGTTGTGTCCCGTGGCCAACCTTTCATAAGCCGTAATTTGGCGCTTTAAATAAAATTGAAAAATTAAAAGGAAAAAGGCTGCTGTTATCTAGAAAAGTGTTTTTTATTACTAAATAGCCAGGGAATTGCAGACTATAAACCATCGACAAATTATACGCAATGTGTTTAAAAAAACTGCACCTAAGGGGTAGCGCATAAAAGACGTCCAGGGTTTGAATAAGGGGTGCAGAAATAAATATTATACTGTAATGAACTAGTCACCATGTCTTTTGTAGGGTACTGACAACTGTCTACTTAAGTAGCATTATCTTTATTCACACACACTGCAAGATTTCAGCAGAATAATGTACATGTGGTGTAGAAAATAATGGAAACATTTACAGACTGGGCAATACAAATTGTATAATTTGTTGGTATTGGCAACATGGTTTTAAAAAGCTGTAAATGCAACGTCAATATCTTCCCTGGTTAGCAAATTCTCCAAAGCCAAATTTCATAAAAGTCAGGAGTGTGAGGAATTGATAAATCTGAGATTAGCTATGAGGAATTAAGCTTTAAATACATGTCACCGTGACATGGAATGCGACTTGGTTATTACGCCAACATATCTAAAGTAACCGGAAGATATCCTTATAAAGAAATTAAAAATCCCATTGAAGAATGTTCAAAACTTGTACGATCAAGTCAATTTCAGAAGTTGATGATGGATTGCAAACAATGATAATAGTGTATACTTTGTAAAGATAACAATCGCCATTATCAAGCTCATCAAAAAGTGTTAATTTGATTCTGTATCTGGACAGATGGATCTTATCGATGCATAATTAAAAACAAATTATTGTTTTGTATTGAAAAATGGAACTTTGGACATTTTCTATTGTTTTGAATGTTTGTAAATTAAACAAGGGCGCCAAGGTACGAGGGGCCAATTATCCTTTTCAAATAACAAGTAATATATGTATTGCCCTGAAAGTTATTAATATTATTTTAAAGTGTTTTTTTTCTCCCATAACGTATTCTAATTAATAAGTCGAGGTTTTCGTGAATTTTCCATCGTCAATAATTGCCAGTCGTCGTTAAATAGCGCATGACGCGTAGTCGTGGATGAGCGACTGGATTGATATTAACATCATTAAAAAAGTAGGCAAAAATAATATCGATTTTCATGGGCCTGTTAATTTACCTTTCAAGGCAACTCGTGTTCTTCGTTACACGCACATGCAATTTGAACGTTTCTATTCTGCTCAACGTAATAATAATAATACTTTATTCCAGAAAGGATTAAAAGTTGTTCAAATGATAAGGGCCTGGTATATTGATAGACATTTTATAACAAATTGCTTCTGCAGGGCACAATTAGTATCATCTGGAAAGTTGCGATGCTGAAGGCACGTTTTGCGGGGCACCCTGTACGAGTTTAATTTACGGTCTGCTGAGCTGCTTTTTTAAATTCCGTCGTTGACGTGACGAATGATAGAAAAATAGGATCCTAAATTAGGCAGGCCGAGCCCAAATTAGGGGACAAAAAACAGGAAAAATCTCGAATCCATCAATACGTCTGTTCCAACTTATTGATTCGTTAGATTAGATTTCTTCGAGCATAATTGACGAATTGCTGCTTGGTTACGGCGTTTCTTTTCTTTAGGTCAGATTTCTTTAGATTTGTCAGGCTTGGCGTCCATGTGAGAGCAGAGAGCAAAAATAGGCATCGATAGATTCCAAGGGGCTGGTTTTAAGTCCGAAAGTGCCACTTTTGAACCAAAGTGGCTTGTTATTTGCTAAGGGTCCACTTGATTGTTCATAACATTTCTTCAGCACAGAAAGGCAATGTTGTCTAGTACTTGTCTAGTACAACTGGGACACCCTACATACAGGATAGTCAGAGATCTACATGTACTTCCACGAGAATACAGTATTTAGTATTGAGTTGATGTGACAATAATGAAACATCTTTCATGGTCATTCCTACAAAGTTGTGGAACACTTTCTTATGCATACATGTGTATAACGTAACACATGTCAACGTTCAAATATATTATGACAAAAACAATATGTTGTATAAAAAGTTTTTATAAAAATGCCTTCGATCTTCACTTTGATAGGGGCAACCCCATAAGCACCGCCCTTCACATTACATTCCAAGATGATCGTCGTTTCTGAAGTCTTCATTTGCTTGTCTTGTCTAGTGGTGACGTGCTTCTGTATTCGATTCAATTCAATTTAATACACCCTCCGTCAGCACCTGAGGTGCCTTGTGGTTGGGGGAGGGGGGTAGATTTACCCAAGTACAAAAATGTTACATCATAAAAAAGGGGAAAAAATTAATCTAAAATTAACACAGTAAAAGGTAACAACGTCAGTTGCTACCTGATCTTGATTCCAATGTGGAGACGTACTGTACATACAATACACCAATGCAGCAGTAATATTGTAGCAAATAATAGAGTTAGTAATCAGAATCTGAATGACATGCCACCCACGTATAAACGTGTAGTAACATGTGTCGAAATTCGTTTTGACGCGAACAGCTGACTGTGACTGGATCTTCATCCAGTGCTCAAACTTAGGTGTAAGAGTGAGTTAACATATTTCGGTATATTATTGTGATCTGTGGCTATTAGCTCGCCTGGCACGTATCTCGCACGAAGCAGTAAAAGGGAGCCGACGAGGCTCGTTTTCCTTCGAATTACGCATTTCAATTAATTTTAATCAATTAAACGCGTTCCCAGCAGACGTTCTCTTATGCAGATCAGCTTCGGGGGCCATCGATCGGCCCTGTGTCATTTGCATATCTATTTTATGACGTCGTCGGCTCCCATTAGCCAATTAGTAGCGCCTTTTTATTACCCTAAACGACATTTCTTATGCATTTTACCGACCCTGGAAATTATTTTTGCGTGTCTCACTCGCGCGCTGGCTATGGGAAGACGATTTTTTAAAAAGTCATATCGGTAAGTGCATTTGGGTTTAATAGCCAAGTAAGTACATCTACAGCAGGAGCGAGCCTATACTATGTAGTTGCATTTAGAAAACGCCCTTTCCTTCGCCTTTAATTGGCCGACGAATCGAGCTTTTAGGCGATTTTCGGGTAATTTAGTCAGACCTAAGCAATTCCGAAAAGTGCTGAAATTTTGTTTCCTGGTGGTGATCGAATTGGGATGGCGGGGGAGGTCCGTGAAGTAAGTTCATTCCAGATGCAACATGGTTTGAGTTTGATTCAAGGCACCCCAAGAGAGTAAATCTTCAGTAGTTGGAAAATTTTATGACAGGAACATGTACGTTTTTTACTTTTTTTGCTACAAATGCAATGTACAAATATAATTTAACCCGCCTATACAGGGATTGGACAGACTAAATGGCAACATTAGCAGTGTTACAGATGCAAGATTATTTAGTAACATGCATTGTACAATTAATTACCTACAATTAACTTCAATACTTCCTCAACCCTTCTTGAAATTTACTGTCAAATACATTGAAGAGGCTTTAGTGGAATGTTATACCTATATTGTAGAAACACGTTTTAAAGTTTAAGATTTCCGAAGGGCATGGGAATTCCGGAAAAGTCAGGGGAGTTTTCAAAATGTTGAACAAATTAAATTTTTTTGTTAACTTTGTGTTATAATTTAGTCTAGAAAATATTTTATATGTGGTTTGTAGGTGAAGTTGTCCTTTGCACCCCAATATGACGGACCAGAGCATCTCTGAATTCGGTCCAAATTAAAAACGTACACTATAATTTCATATTGCGTGAAAGTTCTGGTAAAGAAAATTAGGAATGATGGATGTACTTTGAAAAGATCAGGAAAATTCAACAAATCAGTAATCCATTTGTATGTGCGTGTAATTATTGTATAACACAAAACTTTGAAACCTGGGAAAGTCTGAGGGTAAGGATTTTATGTCAGCGTTGTTGGAGAAATTTGTTTTAAATTCTGGAAAGTCATAAAATGTAAAATTTTCGTCTCTGGGTGGACCCTGATTATGCAGATTCAATAATTAACATTCTAGTCAATGAATGGGACCTGATTAAAGTCTGCTTCTGGTAAGTTAACCAGAAAGCCATCTCTCACTTGACATCTCCGATTTACGTACATTTCCAAAGCTCGATTAACATTTTTGTAAAACAAATAAACATTTAACATTTGGAAAGAAATCCAGGACACTGTAAAACGATGACTCGAGCAGCGTTTCTTTTTATTGGCAATTTAATTAAGACGCACGATTAAAACACAATGCCCGCGCATCCACTACAGCGTAAAATTGGATGCACGAATAAAATTAATACTCGAATTGATCGTGGTTTCGGATTATTTTACCCACCAAATAAGTTTATTAATTAATTCTCTGAGCTTCTCGGCGGAGGGATATCACCGCCTGCTCGCAGATGTTTGGAGTACATAATTAAAGTTTTCGAGTGGCCCATTTTTTATCTCTTTTTCGCAATTATAAGTATTACAAGTATAAACAAAGCTCTTCTTGACGACTTCCATTGCCAGATACGTCGCATCCGTTTTTGGGTTCCCCTTATTTAGTAATGAAGGAAAATGATTGTCGGCTAAGCCTGCTCACTGCTCAAGGATGAGTACTCCTCCTCGGAGTTCAAACAAAATCAGAAGTTTTAATATCGTAGACTGTATGGATTTACATCAGTTATTCTCTGCGTATCAATGTCAAATTACACGTAGTGCTCATTGAGACTGATTTAAGAGAACCATGTAAACCCTGTTATACCTGCACTAATACCACTTTAACCCCTTCTAATCCAAATTCTCCAGTTTTGGACAACCCCCACATTCCCCTCTTGGACGCCCTACTTCTTATATACATTGTACGTAAATTTGACAAAATTATGGAATCCCTTGCACCTTAATTGTACAAGGGTGTCACCTGACTTGGTCTTCAGCTTTTTTGGCATGGTGATTCGAAACGTATCTCGTAATCTAGTGGAGTTAGAACAATAGTTTCAATTTGAAAGCTGTAGAGGAGGACGAAATTAGTTTACAAAAAATTCACATGAGACTAGAAAAATATTCTGTGAATTTATTTTGAATTTATTGCGTGGTAGGTATTATGCATTGCTGGGTAGCTTCGTAGCATGGCAGCGAAGCTAATCTCGAGGTTCCTCTTGGGGGTACCATTGCTCAGAATAGTGTATGCCAGTGAAAGAATGGTATCGACTTATGCATATCACCAACAAGATTGGACTGTGTTTTCATTTTGGTGCGAAGCAGCTAATGCATCAACCCTGTAAAAGCTGTAATTTGAAGTTACAACGTTAATAATATCAAATTAACGGTATTTAAACCAATTTCATACTCTACAACATTCAAATAGGAACTTTTGCTCTAACGTTACTAGGCAACGAGATATTTTGAATGACTTTGATGGAACAGTTTAAGGTCGAATCGGGTGACACCCCTGGATACCTAAGCTTAGTTCATTACTTGCTACACTGACATCACTTCTACGACATGTACAATGGCGTATTTTAGCAAGTTTTAAGTTGATACTCCTTTTCTAAATCCTGCTGCATGCATATTATGTGCACATTTGGGATCCGCAGTGTATTTCAACAATTTTGAGGGAATGTTTGTTTGTCATGAATGTCATTGAATGTCATGTTTGGAAAGTTCACGGAGGGGCAATGAGACTTTAAATAGATGTATATTTTCTCGGCAAATTCATCTATTTTTCCGATCCGTTAAGCATTTCAAACCTATTTTGCCTTCGCGTTTCCATGGGGGAATAAGATGAGCACGAGTTTGAAAAATATGCGAACGATTCACGGCGACGCAATACGTCAACGCCATTGGGGGCGAAAAGATAAGCGATGAGTTACGCGACTCGTGGGAGGTCATGACCCCCACGCTACCGCCAACACCTACAGGGGTCGTTCATACGACCGCGATCGTTATGAACGCTCGCTTTCCTAATATGTTGTCATCACTACACACTCAGTTGAAAGCCTTCGAATTGGGATATTAGTGTAAAATGGAAGTGTGTGGGTTAAATCCTGTTGCACGAAACTTTGAAACGTATTTTGCAGTGCTAAGAGCGAAGCTGTTATAGTAGAAATAAGAACTGATGGAACTGAAGGCCAGCCAATCAGAGAAGTGTCGCTTATCGATTAGGGATTCCTGGTTTTTAGTTGTTGA
>JAQFYZ010000733.1:0-34298 GCA_034695085.1 Cylindroiulus punctatus | reverse complement strand
CGCCCCCTAGTGATCAACTTTTCAAACTTCTATTGTAGGGTATGGGAGTGTCACCACTTGTTGGTGTATACGCTATGGTCAGGTGGAATGAAGGCATTTCCCCCAAAAAATGGAACAACAGCTTTCAGATAATTTTGGTCTTACAATCTTACGATGTCACTTTGCATTTGTTAACTTTGTTCCAAGTATACACACATGCGTTCTGGAAATTTTAATTTTCAGACCCTTCATCTGTCTGTTTTTACTACTTTACCACACCTTCGCATGTCTTGATTTGTAAAAAACTGTTACATTGCAATTAATGTTAGAAGTCAAGAGTTCGCTAAGTCATATTTCGAATTACAACACTACTTGCTCCACTTTGTGATATGGTTGGTGAAACTTTCATATTACCTGTACATGTAAATGGTTCCAAATGGCTGTGAGCCTATTCGGATTACAAACTGGCTAGAGGGCGTAAATACAGTAGAGCACAATACATGTACATGTACTGTACATGTATTAGGCCACTCATCTTTGTCCTTGTCGAGGGTTTTCCCCGAAAGTACCTACATGTACATGTATCTGTCCTCCCGGACAAGGGTTTGCATTTAGTTTCGCCTAATTCTGTCACGTGGATATTGGTTTGAAACGACAGATTCCCAGTCCTACATGACTTACTGTAAATGTACAGTGTACCTGTATATCATTGGATAGGCTGCTATTAGACTGCTAATCACGCGATTTGCTACCGTGTAACACAAATTAAGTAAATGCCAGGGTTTACTGTCAGTTATCCTGAGCTGCCAAATTCAACAATTGAAGGTGATCCCTAGTGTCCCCATCAGACACCTGAAGGGCAAAACTTTCCATCCGTGAACGAAATTGTCCAAAACAGGAGATTTCTAAATGACCAAAATTACAGCAATTGTAGGTGTGAAATTCCGTCACTTTATTGGACACAGGCCATATATTTTTCATTATACCCCACAATCCGTGGAACAGAGGGGGTCAATAAAAAGTGGAATGCAGGAGGTAGGGAGTTAGCAACAATTGCATTCTTTGAAAATTCATAAAGTTATGGAATGCAGGATGTGAAAAAGTTTACAGTAGTTGCATGTATACATTTTCAGCTGTTCTGATGAACAAAAACGTACGTGTACTGTTTTCTATTGTGAACACAAATTACCATAACTCGTGCAGCTACATTAACTAACTACAACCATGTCAAATGCCATTATGTGCAGTGTTCCTGTGATATGTACAGTGCAGGCAACAAATAATTTTGCTAAGTTAAGATACTATTTAAGCCGTAAAACTGCGATAAACTTTAATACTGTTAAAGGAGCACGTTTTATTACACCTTTCGCCTTAATGGCGTATTTGCAGCAGACTCAAACCTCACAGACTCAACAGGTACTGTAATAGAAATTGCTACATAAACGGTTGTTGCATGGCATTGGCCTATTTATGAAGGAAAAACGTTAGGGAATGGATTTATGCTATCATCTTGCGTAACCAAAACGAAGATCGACTAACTCGCATGTTTTCAGCAGTTTTAGTAAACTAGAAAACTTATTAATCATGACCTTCAGGCTTCATAACACATGCACGAAGCTTTATCGACCAGTCTTTAATTCTATACTGCAGTGCAGTTCCAAATTGATTTAAGCTTATAATTAATGCAAGTTAATACTGCAGGTAAATACTTAAAAGTATAGAGGGCAATATGCAATTTGTTTGTAATAAACTTGCAGTTACATTCACTTTACTGAAACTGAAGGCCTCGCAGCGAAACAGCTGCTAATAGAATAATTTATTGTTGGGAAAAACCCCTGTAATCCTTTTTATTTATATTGAATGACTACAGGTTTTGTAATTGACAAAATATGCGGTTGCATCGTTATTTTTTATTTAAATGACTTACGCCAATGTTGATTGCGTGAAGAATATAAATCAAAAAACCCAAGGAAAGCAGAAAGAATTAATGTAAGGCATCAAGATACATACATTAAAGCAAATGGAATTAATGAAATAGGATTTCATTAGTCATTAACCAGAATCATTTATGCTGGCAGATTGGAGTTACTTTGCATCTTCATTTAATTACGAAACATTTTGAGATGTTCGCAGTTTTCAGGATAAATTATTCAGTTGTAATCCAGAAATGTCAGTATAGCAATAAATTTATGCGGTTTTGAAATGTATGGATATACGAAAGCAAGTTCTTGACTCATTGATACAGCTTCTCCCAAGAGGCAACTCCCTACACAAGTGTTTGTTGAAAATCTTCATGTTTATGAAGAATTTTAGCAAATTGTACTTGAATAAATTACGGAGTGATTTATACGATAAACATGTAACCAAAAGTTTATTACTTCATATGCCTGATGAGAGCAAAGTTTGAGTCAGTCTTTTGAGGAGTGTACTTAAATGTTACACATCAATAGCACACGGAAATCGCCAATATGTAATCTGAAATTACGTGTTAGACCTGTACATGAACAATGCATATAAGCTTTTCTTTCGGCAAATTTCTTCACATCTCCTACCTACATGTACATGTATGCTACCTTTGGCTCTGCTCTATACTGTTGGTTTACATCTTTTTGCATGATTACGTAGGCATTATGTTCCACTAAATGTTCTGTATCTTCTTTTTTAAATAACTTCTACAATTGGGATTGCGACACCTGCTGATAATGCCGTCGCCTCCACTCAGTCATGCAGCTCACTTAGCGATTTAATTAAATTTTTCTTTCTGGTTGTCCAACATGGAATTGCTCCCGTTCAACCCTCTGCTCTGCATTGTTTTCCTGCTCTGGATGGCTAATTAAACATCTAGTGTGACCATCGTTCGGACCTGTTAGTGTGGTTTTAGGCGTTTTTACTGGTGGTTGTACCTGATTGCCATGCACGGGAAATGCGCCAAATTGCAACCATTTGATTAGGTTTTACTGTTTCGCATCACCACCTGCTGGTAAAGTGATTTCATTTAGATGTAATTTAACTAGCCCAAACTGTACTATGCCTGGCGTGATCCAAAAAGATTATAGGACTGCCCATAAAAGACGACATAAAATGCACGCGCTGCTACTGGAAGTATTGACCTGGTGACCACTGTCCGAAATAACGAAACGGACATGTGAACTCGCTGGGCAAAAAACGATAGAAATCGTCAGCCGATGTCCCACGATTATATTTAGCAAAAATTAAATCCAGGAATATTACTGTATATCGGCTTTTACAAAGCCTATACAGTATCCAATTCCAATAATAGCTATAGTCAGAATCTCCAACACATTGCTGTTAACCGCGTTTGATGTTTAAATTATAACAAGTTCATGTTATAGGTTGCACCATGCTTACTCAAATTAAAAGGGCAAAAATCAATGCCCTTGCCCTTGCAGCTTTATCGACTCAGTTTATGTTGGCTCCAAAAGTAATTGGAAATATTGTACAATGAAATTGAAAAGCTTCACGTATATCACCAAGTTAATATCACAAAATTTTAAGTTGCAGTGGAATTTTTAATGGAAGTTCATTGAACAAACGTAAAAGAAATATTGTCGGATGCATTCACATGTCTCATGTCATACTGTATGTACGCGCACGTATTAAACCATGGTTTGAAATTTTTACGTCGATCTGATTTGATCATTATGTTGTATTAACGATTATGGTTTTAATACCAGTAAATAGTTTATCATTTTGAACATGACATAAGATTTGATTTTTCGTTCTAAAATCAGATTTTTCTACCGCCTTCCCAGATATGGTTGAAACCTGCTCAAACACGTATCATCAAAAAAATGACGAAGCGCATTAATACCGACCTATAGGTCACTAAAACTTCTGCTTGAACTTATAAACTGTGTCAAAACAAACGATCGTATCCAGCCGTATAAAACTTTGTTACACTTACCACTAGTTGCAAACTACTGTCAGGGGTCGAGTCAGCGGATAGGGTAATGATTTCCGTTCGATTTACCAATGTCAGTCACCTGGTAACCGGACGTTTCACGTTCAGAAGTGCACTTGCAATGATGGCACTACAAGTGTAGTGCTAAGCAGTGATGACGATGAGGTGCTGGATGGAACTCGGATCCCAGTGGAATGTGACAGATGGTGGACCGAAGAGCGAGAAGATGTGTCGTGCACCACCGGAGTACGCGGTATTATAAATAAATGGTACCCCTCCGTATGAATTACCCATACGTGTACGGGCCACGTGACACCGTTTTCCCAGCCAGCCAATGGCGCGCTTTGGAGGGAAGCTTCATTGAATTACTATAGTGGCAGGCTGAGAGCCACGCCCACGGTTGTAAGTTTTCTGGTGAACTTGCGTAGTTGACTCCTGATGATTCTCTCAATCGTGACGTCACATTTTTTTTTTATCGACTTTGAAAGTAGGCCTTCTGTGCCAAAATTACGTCGCAAAAATGACGTCATGCATGCACGCGTTTTTTTTTGCGGAGCAGACTTTAAAATGTTTTTTCCCATCAATCCATCATGCACGCTTGTCATACACAGCACGCTTGAATTACATTAATGCAAATCATCGCGTTTCCTGATACGCTGGCTGGCATTGTAATCTGCGCTAGCTCGGTGATGAGTGTCTTCAGTTCTTGGTACGGATCCAATTAAAGTGAACCAGACCTCATTGTCAGTGCAATTAAATCCCCATCAACACGCGTATTTTTCTCACTGCAGTCACAATAGGAATGAATGTGATGGCGGCAGATTGACGACCAGCGTTTTTCATCCAGGCCTTCGTGGTATTTTAATGGGGTGTGGGTGGGTCTGATGTAATGTGATATTACACTGCATATTAAAAGAGTTAGACATTTCGACGATTGGTTCCTTTTCCCCGAAAAGGCAAATACCTGCGATGCCCAAACTTGTAAAAAAAGCGCTTACACAGAAAGCGTCAAACTTCTGTTGACTGGTTCCAGAGATTGTGGATTGCAGAATTGAAAGGATGAAAAAATTCAAATAATATCGAGATTGCATTGTGTGGGAAGATTTGTTTCCTAAAACTATGAGAATCCCGCCTAAGCGTCATTGAAAACAGCAACCAAACATTATTCAGAAATAGATGTGGCCGATATGAAAAATATTGGAATAGCAACTTAGCTAACGTGAAAAATTTGTTTGAAATGAATTTGAAGGGATTTGTCATTATGTTTTCAAAAATTTCGCCTACAGCGTTCTTTTCCACTTCATTGTTGTTGCCGGAAATGGGCTAAAACTCATGTCTGATCCAATTTTTTATAAGTTTCCTCAAATTGAAAATTTGATTAGTTAATGATTGTCATCATTTAGGGAAAGGGGTTTGCACATTACGAAAGTGATGACTTCATACTTGACCAACCCCTATATTTGCCAATTAACTATGTTAAAGATAACTAAAAATATTACATTTTTGTAAGAAGATACATGTATTTGCTTTAGATATTTACAAGTTAAAAATAAACTACTGTACGTGGGATAGTTGTGCAATAAAAATTAGAACACTTCTGAGCAGGATAATGCTATATTTACATCACGAGTTGGAAGACAACATTTAGACGAGGCAATAACCCGTACGAGACGTCATTGTGCCAATTATATCATAAAAATGAGGTGCAATTGTACGCTATAACGTTCAATTCATTGACGATGAGTATACCGTAATTCTCTAGATGACAGGTTAAAAATAGCGAATTTTACGCCGTTTATATGAAAGCAAGATATGGACTGATTTGTGTGGTATAACGGCCAATGTATAAAAGGAGCGAAGTAAAGCTATCTTCAACTATACATCAATTAACATGATTATACACGTAGTGGCTTTTTATTTCTATTTTTATCTTTTCCAAATTATCATCAAAGATCAAAAGTGATTTGCATCACATTTGACCAGAGAAAATGGTAATTTGGTTAGGATCTCCGGGCAGACCTGTTCTGGCAGGTGGTTTTTAGGGCGATGATGATGATAATGATGATGAGGATAATAGTAAACCGCTTGACCATCGATGAATTTTATACTAAAGAGGATAAAAATGAAGCTGTAGCATTTTTGCAGTTTCCCTGGAGGCCATGGTCGAGCGGTGTACAATCAGGTGTAGGGAATGGATTGAAACACTGGTTGGTAAAACCAATGGAAATATGACGTCAGGTAATAACAATTGATATTAAGCTTAGATGTCAATAATCTTGTAATGGAAAATTTTCCTAAACATAGACAGGATGTTCTGGCTTGCAACAGTTTTATTATAGGAACTGGTCACGCCAAGATCGACAGAACCTGGCATTTGCAAACTGTGCCACAACATCTACCATTACATGTACATCGAATGCCTTTTTTAGACTGACAAGCTAATCAGGGAAAGCATTTTATTATCGCAATTTATGATAAAAATGCTTAATACATCACCGAATTTCGAAATTAACATACGCGAAAAACTGGTATTAATTGGTTCTAAGTATGATTAAGAAGGATTAATGACAGATCGATGCCATTTCTTACTTCTTATCTTGTTGTGAGTAGTTTGGTACTTTATAGCCAAGGCCGAATACATTTCTGAATTATTGAACATATTGTAAACAATAATTTTCTCAAAAATAAAATTGCGTATGCTTTGAAGACTAATAATTCAACAGAATTTATGTGGCAAATATAGGTTTATGAGATGATCAACAAAACGTTTCAACATACCCTTATACAGTAATGACATTATTTGCATTGAGCATAGAGATCGAGATCAACTCTATTGTGATGGACTTTTGAATATTTGTTAGTCTTGGCTCATAGGTCATGTATCTTGAATTCATTAATTATTCCATTTTGTGGCTCTTAGACCCCTTTTAATTTCAGGTCTTCAATTGTAATGAAAATTTCTAATTTTACATTTCAATTTGATCCGTTACATGACTATCATGATACGTGAGGTGGAGAACGTGACCTATGTGTCAATATTGTTTGCAGTATACACCTTGTGAAGTAGTTTTAATGAGCATTATCCTTAGTCATTAGTCAAATGAGGAATGTTTCAACAGTGATTAAGCACGTTCAATTGGCATCGTATCAACATAGTTAAACGAGAGAAGGTAACCTTAGTAGCGACCACCTGTTAGGGATGATTTATTTTTGGCTGTTACTGCCGTCTATTAATTTAATCATAGCCTATTGGGAAGTAATGAATTGGGAATGACGCAACACGGGGTAACCTGTATACCGCGGAGAGGTTGTCGTCCTGTAATGAGCCAATAGGAAAATTTGGACGCATTTTTTGCTATCTTTTATTATCCCCCAAACGCTTCCCTCGCTGTTCGCCCTACCCAAAATCCTGGGGAACAAATCTGTGCTTCTTGTTTGCAGTCTCCAATCTCCAACTCTGTCCATACGGTGTACACACCTGTTGGAACACCTGTTGTTTAGCTGGGAAAATTCTGGGAATTAGCAGCGTTGCCTTGTTTAACACGAGTTGAAAATGCACGCTGCACAAATCCACGCAAAACTGAATGTCCTCCACCCCACCAGGTGACCATAAGCCAACGAGATTCGGATTAAAATACTGTATTGCACAGAATTTGGAAAGTCACCGAATTATCGATCGGCTTTGACCTACAATTGGAAATTATTTTTTTTTGCTCCGTATCACACCCTGCACGTTCGTTTCGCAGGTGTAGAAATCCGAGGATCGGTTCTGCAATCCGCTGTCTTGACCCTCATCTGGAGCACTTCCTCGTCCTTACCAGTAAAGTAACTCCTTTGCGGACAGGAGTGTTGTTGTTGTGGTTCAAGGAAACAGCACTTGTCTCGTTGGCGCTTGGGGTGTGGATTTGTCCTCATAAAACCGATTCAATGCCTTGACCCAATAATAAGATTATGTGACGGAGAAAATCAACAGAAGGTTCTGCTGGTACCTGCAGCATCATTCACTGCTTCGGTCCTGTTTGGTTTGATTGTCATTGAGGATTTCCTCCTCGGACGGGATTTTTGGAGGAAAGCCCTTTGAATGAAACTTAATTGTTTCCACGTACAGGTTGTAATTCTCTGAGAGTTCGTTGCAACATTTCTACTACTTGACGCGGCCGAATTGGTTAGACGGTTTTGATTTGACGTTGCGCCAACATTGTAGTAGGTGGCTAGCCAAAATACATTCAGGGGTGTAAAGGAGTTAATAACATTTAGTTTGTGAGGTGAAATTAGTTCATTAGGAGTTCTAGGACCACTTTCGAAAATACTGGAGGTCAGTCAGTTCGGTAATGTCTACGTCAGATCACCGTGGGAGAGGTGTTTAAACGGTTAAACAATTTAACAATGTTATTAGGGGACAACTTAATTTTCAAATATCATGTCATCATTGTCATCAGCCCCTTACTTGCACGTAACAAATCGTTTAGTTATCTCTTCCCCAAACTGACCATAACTGATTTACCAACATAGAATTTTTCAAACTGGTTGGTCACCAGATCGCCTAATCCAGTAATGTCGCACTATAAAAAAAAATGCTTATTACCCCTCTACACATCCTCGTGTGATTTGGCAAGAAACTTATTAAAATGTTGACGCAGGGCCAAATTTATCTTGCATAACCTATTCAGCCGCACCCTGTATAACTACTTCGTTGCGATGTCTCAATGCGAGAAGTCCATCAGAATTACTGTACATGTTCTTGTTGTAAGTGTTATCAGTCATACATTGACATGGCAAACGTCATTGTCACGTTTTATTGACATGGGTATCGACGTCAATGTTGCTTAGCTTTTGACATAATAGGATGTCTGGGTTAATTATAAAATACCCTGTGATTGTTTAATATAATATAGGACAGCGGAGGTTTAAATAATTATGAATAATTATTAATAAAGTCAGACGCGCAATGGCAATTTGTCATCGATGACGACAGTGCCTGTTTTAATTGGCTGGGAATTTTACTGGACAAGTATCAAACTATTTTGATGTGGCAAATTAATTTTACGATCGGTGTGCGAGCTTATCGTTAAATTCAAGGCTTACTTTTTACAAAAATTGCATTTTTAGTTAATTTATTTACTTTTCAATCCTGTAACAAGCTAGTCCCCTTATCTTTTAATAATGGCTCTTATTGAAGTGTTTTTTCTGCTATACATGTACTGGTAAAACATTATGAAATATGCTAAAATATCCCTATACTGTATGTGAAAGAATACAGTATCTATTTGACATGATGAAGGATATGACATTCCTGAGGAACTTATTCAAACCAAATATTTCATTAAACTTTACTATATAGAAGAAAAACAGAACTTACATTGATTTTACAATGTTGAAAAGTTATAAAACGTGATCCAAAAATGCAATTTTGGTAATATAATATACCAATATAATATAATATTTCAAACTTTTAAAAGAAAGTATGCCTCACAAATTCTAAGAAAGGAAATTGTTAATGTAAACTTATAATTAGGGGAAATTGTAACGGTACATCCAGTGTAAAGGTCATTGGGATACTTCCCTTACGACTATACATGTACTATACATGTATGCCCGTACCACCAATTCGTTCTGCACCATACTTGAGCAACGAGAAATACTCAAAAACCTGTTTCTGCCCAATCAAATCAGTGCAAATAGATATTGGAGTCATTGCTCATGCTCAAAGACTAGTCCGTGGTACGGGCTCTAGTGTGGAACTAGACTATTTTGAAAATATCATAAACCAGTACAGTTGTAATAAGTACACTCAGATCATGATATCTTCAGTTTCTCATTGCAATTTAATATACTGCTTATTGTACCTTTCGCTTATGTTGAAAAATCTGTCATTTAAAAAAAGAAATCTGAAACTCTACAACCATTGATAAATTATGCATCGATGTACAGTATAATGAATCAATAAAGTGTGCTACAAGTACATGCGTATACGTGTGTATAATGCATATACTGTACATGACCACTATACATGTATGAGCAGAACATGCATTATGCGTTCATTATTTTGGAAACTGACAGATTGCACAGTTCTCCTGAGATGATACAGTACATGTACGCTTCATAATCTTAAAGGTACCTTTTCATTATACACGTATGCATGTACAAGTACTGCAGGTTCACTGTATATTTCATTGAAATTACTAACGTGGACAAGAATCGGACGTTAGTCTAAGCATCTACTAATCTAGTCGAGTATTATGTGTGTCCCAAGGGCGCTGGATTTCTTATAATTGCCTGTTATGCTAATGCGAATGTTGCTTCTAAGTTAAAGCAATGCACAGCCGTCACTGGCCACAGGTCACAATTTGCGAAATGCACTAAGTGCTGTAATTGTTTCGCATTTAAGAATTCGGGCCCTTTTTTTTTTTTTTAGAAAACTTTACTTGTCAGACAACAAATCTAATCTTGCCGTCCCATGACGTCATTTATTTGGGGGAATGGCGTTAATTGGCCGTAACATTTCTGGAAGACTGTTAATTGTGGTAGGAGCAGGTGGTCTTTTCCTCGGGCCTTTACCAGCGGACTACATGAAATGATATAAGGTGGGCGGTGAAATATGTCACTCAAGAATGTGACTCCTCCGCACCACCAACAAAGAACATCCATCCGGGTTGAAGCTCCTCATGAAGCACAATACTGTACAGTATAGCGTGTCATCTGAGTATTTGCCAAGGGCACACGTTAGCGGAAGTAGGCTTTGTCTACCTGGTAAAGTGATATTCATTTTATTGGACAGTTTTCCAAGAGATGCATGGGCAGCCCATGACATCCACCTATTTTTGGATTGGGTTAGCATCGCATTCATATCGTGCGCTGCATTGCCATCATGTGGCACCAATAAAACGTGAGGCTAGTCGATCACGAAATTTGCAATCTAGGATATCACAAAATCATCCCCCCACCCGTTTTGATTTCTCCGAAACTAGTTTCTCGAGTCATCTCCCAAGTCATGCAAATTAGGCCGCGTGCTGTTGAATAACGCGAAATTGGTGTCGAAATCTGCGAAACGTGTTCGCGTATTTCGAGAAATGTCGCCGCCATATACATGTACATGTACAGTACATTCAAATTCGAGACTGTTACACCCGCACCCTACATGCCTACATTAGGTGTGGCCTGACCCCATGCGGATCTGGATTCGTGCCTGAGAAATACGGGGGATTCTGCGAATAAATGCAGGAGCAAACTTTGCTTTGAAGTTTGGAATTGAGAATTTATGAGCTGTCCTCGTTAAATCGAAACAATAACGTATAGTACGTTTCGGAAGGGAATTTGATGTCCTTACAAATTTACTATTAAGGTGAAATGCAATTTAGAAATTCCAGGGAACCTCGAGGATATCGAACTTGATCGAATTCTAGAGAAGTTTCGACTTCCTAGTTTTGAATTTCATACGTTTAGTTCATCACAGGGGCGCTGTAGTCTACAAAATCGTAAATTACATCAACATAGACAAACCCTCCAGATTGCTAGTGGTAACATACTGCATGCTTGTGACCAAATCGCCAATGTGCAAATCTCGTTGAAATGGTGATTGCAGCACCCCCTGCTGGCACTGACTGTGAACCAAATATATGAAATAAAAAAACTTTAGTTATACCATTTTATGAAATTTGTTCCTTGCAACTCTTGTTTTTTAAAAATTGATTCCTAACGACACTGAAAACGTTTCGCCTCGAGTAGACAAACGTGGAAAGAATGAAATTTATCGGAATAAAAATTATTCGACTGCATTTGGGTAATGATCTGAAGATAGATTCGAAAGGATGTTTATTTATGGCGGGATGGTTAGTCTGAACGGAATTTCCCATGGAACTTCTGGACAAACGTACATGTACAGTAGGGGTTACCCCCAATGATCCTGCACTTATCAATTTATTGGATTTAAGGACTTTAACCTTTCTTGTGGATGTAATTGTGATGTGCTACGTGTTCAACTCGTTTGATGGAGTGGTGTCTGAGTGTTGGAAAAATACTAGAATGGCATCGCAATTACCGCGAACATTAAATTATACTGGTTCTCTCTTCTTATGAATTGCGTCTGAGGAATTAGTCTGACATTCTGGCAAATGATGGTTAATTTTCTACAGTATATGCCTGAGCACGTCTCGATAGAACAATGTGGATTATGACAAATTGCGTCTACCTTTCGTAATGTTTAAGTAATAACACTATCAGCGTGTGGATTAATAGTACATTAGGATTGGATTAGCGTGTCCAAAATTAAAGACCGGTGAGAAATTTTGTTGATAATAGGCAAATAAGTCGTGAAATAGATACGCTATTCTTTATTGTCAAAAAATAATGATAACAATAATAGCTGATACTATTACAGGTGGTTGAAAAAGATTTTACAACAAATAAAAATTTAAAATGAACGTCTAGCCAGCAGACATGCAGGTGAGACGTTTTAGATTTTTATTCTCATTCGATTATCTAGTTGCCTTTTTTAAAGGCAACAAAAAATACTGAGCAATTTTTTCATTTGATTATAGAGTATGGATTAATTGCAACTCCACATGTACCTCATGTTAAAGTGCAGTTGTTTAACTAAATAATCACCTTGACATTCTTTCAAGGTTGGAATAACAGAAAAACTAGCTGCCTTTCTTAATCCTTAATCTTTCCTAATTATTTTGAAGAATAGAAGTTGCAATGACAAACGCTTTTGTAAAAGATAAACGTGATATGAAAGGGTCGATATGGAGGTATGACCATGAGCAATTTATATTAACGTTATCCTTTTCTTCTTATAATCTGGAAAATGAGCACCTTTTCAAACTATACAGTATAGAGTGAGTCATATGAGCTCAATTTCTGGTAGGAACTAATCACAGATTAAAGCTTTTAGGATTAATTTACAACTTGGGAATACTTTATTCTGTCTTAGCTGTTATTACAACTTGATCTTCAAGTCAAGTTAGTTTGATCATTGTCCTCTACCTGTCTAGCTATAGGACTTGGGACTTGCAAGCAGGGTGCGTAGTTAGCAACTAATTTTGGAAATTAATTACCACAGACAGATGCCTGCAATTACAGAATATTATTTTAGCTGCCTTAGGATTCACCAAAACGCCTGTTTCACAAATGTCCATATGGCTTAGTGGCAATAATTGCTTCGTGTCATTATTTTTTCACATGTGCTATCTGCGTTGCAGGAATTTGTCGTCGGGTTTATGAGTGTTCCCTATAATGTTCACTTTCTGGCATCCCGTCATGACTCTGGCCGCATCTGTAATTGAATTCTGCTTCACAGACTGCACGGTTGCAGAGGACAAGTGCGAACGAAGGCGAAATTGTTATTAGATATATTTGAGAGCACCATTAGACTAAATAATAGCAAGTGATGCGCTTGTGGGTATGACATTCACACTTGCACAGCTCAACATAATGATATGGGCAATGCCACACATACTTATATTGCCGTAATTGCTGTTATTATGTGCATGTTGCGTATGTTCACGATCCATCATGCTTTATGCATTTTAGAGCATGAACTGCGTGTATATTATTAATTTACTTTACTTTACAAAGAGCTCGTGGCATCATACCACACTCGGTCCTGGATGCTGTTTATAGCGGCGTGGCGCGGAAATTAATCGTGCAATTGCACAAACAACACCATTTACGCAAAACATCTGGAGGAATGTTGTCGAATTTCTCACAAATTGATTTGAATGGAGGGGAATAAGCTATTTCTGCATTTTCCACAAATGCTATTGAGAGGACATGAGCATGGAAACCTTTTTATTGTGTCACCAATCGGCAAATGGAATGAATTCCCAACCAAATAATATTTCCATAATGTTAATGCCCTGGGATCTTAATACAGTGTAAATATGGGGCTAAAAAACTGAACTGAATTGATAGTAAAAAATCTAGCACGGAGAGGTTGAACTTGACAGAGTAGATAAATTGCCCAAAATTGAGCAAAAATGCTACTACAGAGAATCGATCAATTTAAGTGTGCTTTTCTTAACGGCTCGGAGGCTGGCAGTGATTGCCTGGTAGTAGGGGCAGTTAAATCAGAAATTTCATGTTGTCACTGTTGCATACTAGACAAAAGTGCATGTACTGTATGTACAGTTATGGATCAGCGACGTACCGCCTTAAGTGTATCCAATACAATTTGGTTTTATTTGTCTGGAAACTCACGGCTGTTGCTTCCAACCAATCAAGGTATGCGGATATAAGTTTTCATGTCGATTACTTGAACTTCTTCGTGTAAACTTTTGGAATATTAAATGTATTCAATTTTCTCTCAAGCTATTGTGTAAAGGCCATTCCATTTGGCATGGGAATTAAATGTAAATTTAATTCGAAATGTGGAAAACGGTTTTCCTATCTTTCAAGACTTACCGCCATACAATTAGTCGCTCTGCCGCACTTTGACATTGTAATTCAATGATAGTAATTGGTATGCATACGACAATGCAGAGAAATAATAAATTACCTCTGCATTTCTTTAATGCCAACGAATGCTGGATCTATGGTTTCAGAGAAAACAAACACGTTGAGCATCTAGCGGATTTCGTCTATCAGGAATGAGAATCTACATGTATTCTCTCGTGACTTTAATGAAATCATTGATGACCTTGAATTAATTTTCACTCCAGGCTTATTAGCTGCTATTACAAAGGTGTATCAAAATTTGGCTAAACAGCTACGCGCAGTATTTTATTTCTGGTACTGGCGTATCTTAGTTGACCCTTTTGCGAAGATTTTTAAAGTTTTGAATTCATTTATACACTGTATGGTTGTTATTTCAATATAGTTGACATGATCCCACTCACTTTTAATAATTTCTTAACAGTGTTTTAAATGGCAATGCAAAGTTATAGAACTAGCATCTTTCAAAAGATCAACATGATTTTTGAATTTTTTTATTCGTTCCTGGATGTTTTTTATTCACAACTTGATCTTACAAGTACACTAAACGAGCTTGTGTTTAGTGTCTACAATAATGAGGTTTCACTTAAGAGGTCCTTTTCTATAGTATCGATATTGCAAATGCAAGATTTAATTAGAAAACGCAATTTTCATTTCCGACCTCATTATTCTGAACAATAAACACAGACTCATTTAATCTGCACTTTATATTAATTACTTCGTATGTATACGTTAATACTGTACGAGAGAACAAACTGGTGTATTGTTGCTTATACACGTAATATTAAATGATGTACCGTACTGGCAGGGTCATCTCCAATGTTTTCATACAGCTGTGATGAGTTAGTTTGAATGTCAACTTGTAAATGATGAGATTTACAAACTCAGATTACTCAGATGATGTACACCGTTTTGGTACAATGGCCCAATGCGATTCATTTGAATTCCTTAACATTTTTTTCGTTATGGTTCCAACATCTGATCATCCAGACACCTTTCAGAACAACATCTGATCATCCAGACACCTTTCAGAACAAATCTTCAATATTGTGGAACAATAATGCTGATTGCTCACATAAGTTTATCAACAACTGCCTGCACTTTGGTATGTACAATGCATACTCATATTGCAATGATGCAGTGCTCAATCGAGTTGGATACAGCTATTGTGCCCACTTGATGTTGAAGCCAGAAGAGCATACTAAACGTGCTAAAAAGTAATTTCACAGCATGGTGATGTAACAAGTGAACACTTACCTGAACTGCTTTGGGAACTGACCGACCTTCTAAGACGATGCGCTGATTCGAAGACGTGGATTGGCAAATTGGACTCTGCTTTGGCGTTTCTCTGCTGACTCGTTCTGTTTCTTGTGATATGTTCTTGGTTTCGGAGGATGCTAAATGCTAAGCGTGGAGATGCGCACTGACACAACCAGTTGAATGCCAGGAGTAGCCTAATGTAAGGGCATTTAAATGCAACCGGGGCGATTTTGATTGGCCGGCTCAGTTTGACGTACGCGTGTGTATGTGTAAGTCTAAACGCACCGATATCTATTGTTTTTCGTGGTTTTTTTACACGTTTCCTGAAAGGACTGTTTGAAATTTGGGCAAATTGTGAAACGCCCATGCCGTGCGTTAACTCACGCGACCCCATGCTTCAGCCAATGACGAACCCGGTGGTGGGCCGTAATGAAAAAAACAGTAAATTAAACAGGCCCTTATTCTTGGCTCGTGTGTATTGCCTAATTACGACGTGGGAATTTAATAGATGGCAAATGCACAATCTATTTGGAGCAATTGTGGGCGCTGTGTCACTCTCTGAATTAAATAATAACGAGCTAATAAACGCGAATTATTGCGCAATTTGAAAGGACGCTTATTCCGATTTTGATCGAATTTGCGAAAACTTGTTGGTTATTCTGGCTCATCAGACGAGCTGAGGCCTAGCCGAAAACACTGAAGCCATTTTCGAAGC
Organism: Cylindroiulus punctatus; assembly: GCA_034695085.1. NCBI lineage: Eukaryota > Metazoa > Arthropoda > Diplopoda > Julida > Julidae > Cylindroiulus > Cylindroiulus punctatus. Next base: position 17,991 of record JAQFYZ010000733.1, on the reverse strand, counting down.
GAAATTAGTTGCTCTAATTGAACGCGACTTGTGGATGAAATGCGTCTGCCTTGATCCGAATTTCACTGCAGCTAATTCTAAGCTGTAAACATGCCAAACCTGGGCACCCTAATTACAATTTCGCTTTATTTTGCTTAATTGACATTCAGGCTTTGAATTGGGATTCTGTCGACCTTCCATCTCGATATTAATTACAGAGTATGGCTCGAGTTGATAGAAAACCTCGCCTTTTCCAGAAGCTTTTTTCTTTTCTCATTTTTGCTTCACAAATTTGCGATTTTGGCCTTAATTTGATCCCGGATTGCTTTCTGGGTTAAGGCCTTCTTCGCGGCTCCCCTCGGTCCCTGATCACCATCTTCACCCCATCTTAATTCTCCAATTTGCAATATATTTTGCGATGTGCTTCTCTGCCTACAGCCGATGTACAATATATTATTCTGTGATGAATAAATTTACCAATGGCGCCTTTATCTTGTCGTTTTCATGGAATGTGCATCTGTAATGGCATGCATATCATTTGCAGCGTCTAGGGAGCTCTTGAACGTGCCGCTGTTATGAATATAATTTTGTTTTTTTGGAAGCCCATTAACACGGGCGATTTTTTCTCATCTCTGAACCTTGAAATGCGCGAACAATATTCGAAATTGATGGTCGGTTCCTAAGGACTCATTATGAATATGCGGAGATTAAAAGTGGCCGTAGGGAACCATAACGTATTTATACACATATATTTCTTGTACATGCAGTGGAATCAACAATGTGGTATTTCGGATTTTGTTTAGAAGATATAGCTATTCGTGAAGTAACTATGTACATTTTTCGAAAAGATTAAACAAAATCAAAAATAAGATTAAATATTAATACATATACTGGTAAGTGTGTTGCGCAAACTGCTATTAACATATCAATGCAGATTCTAATTATGATATACTTCAATAATTGCTATCGCAGTTATGATCGCACTTACATGTATGATTGAAATCATATAATGAGTGGGCTTCTTTCTCATAAGGAATTGTAAGGCTGGCAGTGATTGCCTGGGTTTCTGGGTCTAAATTATAAATTGCATGGTTAGGTTGGGTGAGGTGAGGTGAGGTGAGGTGAGGTGAAACTGGGGAAAAAACGAAAATTGTCGAAAATAGATTTTGACAGCTTGGACAAGTGTCTTTCTTGCATACTAGATTGAAATATAAATACTTTGTGCACTTTTGAGCATGGACAATACAAAACTTTATCCATAATAAATTTTTCTTTATAATCAAAACCACATTAATCTAATCCAGACTGAATCCTTTCCTGTCCAGTTAGTTCTCCCTGGATTTGCTGCATCTTGTTTATTGGACAATTGGGTTATGTGTAGGCCATGCGAATCAATTGATGCTATACATGTATAATGACAAGTAATTGTGTCAATGGAGGCAGTTATTCGATTATTGGCAGATGTCGATGGAGGCATTTCGATTCAAAAAGTTGTTGGAAGGCCAACTGTTATACAAAGATGTTAACCTGCTGTTTAACTGTATGGAATAAGGGCGTTATATTGGACTTCTGAAAATCATTCAGACATCTTTTGTTTGGGAATTATTAGCGCGAAAAGACATTTAGTGTTAGAGTTTGGGACACAATCGCGTTCTTTTCATCACAACGTGCAAATGACAATGAAACTTTAAAAAAAATCATATCTGATATATTGTTCGCTTAGCAAATGATGGCCTGCATGACGGAATGTTCCCCAAAATGCATTGTTTCGTGAATGCTTCGAGTTCATTTATTTGGAACCTTCAGGAAATGCAGGCAGACACGCGGTGATGGTCAATGCCGAAAAAGCGTTCGCATGGATTCTTCTTTTGTGCAATCCAGATCTGCAGTTATGGTGGCGTCTTGTCCTAACTGCAAATCGATAGATGTAAACCAGTGATGTAAACTGTGTCAATGCCAATGGATTACTCGTGCGATCATGTCGAAACAGGGTGCAGCAGTCGGCCGGTGTCGACCATAAATGCCCCTAAGGGCAAGGACTACACCTGTCAGACCTCTATTTCTGCCACGTTACTTATTTCGTTTGTAACTCCTGAATAAAATTAAGGACAACTAAAAAAAGAAACATTGCATTGTGTTTTGCGTAGCACAAAGAAGATGCACTACTTCAATTTGACACAGTCAGTACCTGTGAGGGGAAATGTGGTATAGGGGGTAGATTTACACAAGTACAAAATTACAGCGATTTAGTGAACAAACAATTAAAGTAGATTGGAAATTAGAAAACAGAATTAGAAAGCAAACATATTTTAATTTAGTGCAAGTACAACCGTTTTATTTTGACCATTTGTCAAAAAAAATAGTAATTACAGCTGGAGTGGAAAGACATCAACAATTACAGGCAATATGTTTATTTTCCAATTAGTGCATCTTTTGTGGTACGCAAACACAATGCTGTACAAAGTCTTCTATTTCGGTTCGCCTTAATTACTCAGGATTTACAAATGAAAAATTTATCATCGCAGGTATAGCTAGAGCCTTGCTCTTCACTCGCCAGTTTATGATGAATATTGCATGCAGTGATTCAGTGGCCCTCTTAGTTTTTTAATTTACAAATTTATTCAAAATGAGAAATAAATTTGGAACTAATTTAGTAAATGTGTGCAAACCACACAACACCACACGCTATGAAATTCACTAATGCGTGTACTCTGCGTGTGGGACATAAGCGTAACAGCAGTTATCTCAAGTGCGCAGGTGTCATCTTGCTGTTTTGTCACTATGAGCACGCAAGTTTCGGCCTTATCAAAGTTTAATTTCAATTGGGTGTCAACAAGTGAAGTTTCACGGAATTCCGATGTACGTCATCGTGTTTTGCCACCGACTCGGCGCCACTCTCGGAGTCGCTGATGGATGATGTCAAGCGTCCAGGTTTGAAGATGTGGAGGAATGAGGTCTTCAGGGGGTTCTGGGAGGGCCCTTTTCATCAGTGGGACGAGCGTCTTAATTCTGTTAAAGTTGGCGATGTAGGCAACAGATGTTCACCAAGTGCTTCTCAAAACACTTTCATTTCCGACTAATAAAAGCTGGCCCGTGCTTAGGATGCATCCAAATCATGTTTTATGGTTTCGTACTGCTGCACTTCTATGCGCCTACAGTGTATACTGGGAATATTAATGGTTTCATCTTTCTATCCAGAAAACAACTTCGGCACCCAAACCTCATGTATACGGTAGATACCGATTTTTGGATGTGCATATTTATAGACGCCTTATAAGTGGTTGTGGATGATGAAACACTTGCTGATGTTGAATGCTCGAAAAATTAACGTGGGCACCAAAACGAAATCAAATTTGATGCCATATCACATGTGCAGGGTGGGTGAGGGTGATCACGAAGTCCAAAGTTGCAAAACATAAGTTAAAAAGCAGTTAAATTAAATTTTGAAAAAAAAAATTTTTTTAAAGCTTTAAAGATCTTTTTAGTTTTTTTATTCATGGTAAAAAAATAGAATTCAAAATATGTCCATACTTTAAATCACCCGAGGTTGATACTCTGTTCAGAAATTGCGCCTAACACTTACTGGCGATGTGATCACATGATATCAGTAGCCATCTTGAGGGTTTTCTGTGCAGATGTCATTTCACACTCTGGTGAACCAAATACATAACATAAACTAGGATTTCTTATTCCAGTTTCCTTTGATGGAAGGCTATTATGATCACCCTGTATGACTATTCGGCTTCCTTGCAAAATTCATCCTTCGATGCTTAAAGATTAGCAGCTGGATGATGTACATTTCAGGCGTTTGTTAAATTAATAAACGGTTATAATGGAATATTGATTTTCTAATATTGATCTAATTGTTGAAATTCTTTAGTTTGTAGTTCAATTCATAGATCGATTTTGATAGGAATCAGAAATCGCACACACGTGTTATGCAGGTATCGCTCCTAAGTCACCTTCATGTACATACACCACCTGTTCGTTGTAAATACCTTGCTGGGCTTTACATGTAGGTATACATTTCAAGGAACTGCGAGGAATTTACGACTAAGAAATAGAGATATTTTTTAGTTGTGTTAATGTACACATGGGTCACATTCTTCAGGAAACTCGCTTTCTAAAGAACGCATTCGGAATCTTTCGTGAAATTGATTTTAGTGGAAATCAGAGGTTTTATAGTGTTTACGAGAAACGGGTTACATGCATGGACCCGCCAAGGAACCCATTCCAAGGAGATGCCAAAATGCCGTAAGAAATTGCAAGTTTGAGAAATGTTTATTACGGTTTGGTACAGTACATGTATATGGTTTTCATCATCGACAACTTTCCTACATGTAGAGATTTGTTGAATTTCCTCTAGATCCGGTGCTCCATTGGTGGTTTCTGTTAACTGGATTAGTTTTTGATGGATATTTTGTTCTTTTCATTTTTGATAGGCTTGCAGAGAGCGTTGCATGCATTAAGTGTTTGACGTTGCATAAGCTTATGATGTCACCATATCAAATGTGGTTTTCGCTATAAACAGGTGATTTATAGTTTGTGTTGCACTTTATAGACTTTCATGTAAGTGCATGTTTTTTAGATAACGTTGATCTTGCAATTCATGCAGTTCAAGTAATCTTCAACGACATCTCTTCCTGTTGTTGAGTATTGCCAAACATTCAGGGCGCAGTATCTTAGCATTATTTACACAAATTTTTGGTGTGATTGTTAAAAGTAGTTTATAAATTTTAATTAATTCTAGAGAAAAATAAAAAAAATTCGAGCAAAAAAAAGCAATTATTTGTTTTTATGATTTATTAAAATGTATAGGTTGAAGCACTTTATTGCAAAATAACTGTAAAATACTGCTTATTTAATAAGCTGTTTCTTTAAAAATTGATATAACTCACATGCATGCGTGTTTTTAAATGGAATTGTCATCTGTTACCTAAACTTTAGGGGTCGCGTGATAGTTTAATGTTTTCCATTTTTGAAATTGAGATTCTCGAGAATTTTTTTTTTTTTTGCAACCTCGGTATAACGTACTTACATTCAAATTTGCCCATTTTTTATACATTTTTCGCATAAAACTGAAAATACGACATCATTAGCTTGTGTGGTTAATGGTCAATAATTTTGTCTTTTGCACGCGGTTCTTATCCAAATGTACATGTATATGAATAAAAGTGGTTGGGGCTATATAAAAAATACTGCCACTCGAGATTTGTTGACCTTTACCCAAAAATCCATTATGATTTTTGGTGGAAATTACTTTCGCTAAAGTTATGATAAAGTAATGTTCCTTATAAATATAGTACATGTACAAGTTGTATAGCCATGAAGCGAAATAATAATTTATGGTTCAACAAGTTTGCAATTTGCGGAATTGCTATTACGAATTACATGTAATTTCCAACATTCTGGACATATTGAATATATGAATTTATGACTGGTGGATTACATCTTAAAAATCCATTTCAGATTTTCACTGCTCGAGCTCGTGTTTTTATTAATAATTCCTTTCATCGATGGATTCGATTTACATGTGTTGGAAATTTCCTTATTGCAGTAAACTCAATAATTATATCAATTAAGGTTATTAGGCTGATCAGAAATTTTCTGCGAAAGCTGAATTATTTAATGGCCAATTACTTTCATTGTTTCCGAAAAATTCTATTCCTTATGGATTTCCTTCTCGGAAAATTCTCATCGCTGGAATTTTCCTTTTGTCTTCTTGCTTTTGTTTGCTTTCATGTTGTACCTTGTTTTCCAGACTACCTGTCCTGTAGTGAGTCACCAACAAAGCTAGTGTTACCTTTGGGATTTGCCCAGAGGGAGTCGTGGAATATTCAGCAAACGTTAGAGGGGGATAACTGCAATGGTCGTGTTGATCAGAGTGACAACAATATGCATTTAAAAATGGGGGATCGATAGGTCTGAACATGCCGTTTTGCACGTAGGCCCCCTTTTGACCCTCACCCAATCACCCCCTCTTTTCCCGTCCTATGGCAGTTGGGAATTCTTCGACTGTATGACATGATGCAGACACTGGAGTCGTTTGTCAGAAGCCAACTGCACTGGCTGCACATGCGGCACACTGCTCGACATGCACTGACTAGTCGGTCCCACTGCTTTGCCTACCACAAGCCAAAAACGTTCACATTCAACATGTCAAGAAAATTGTCTTACTGTTGCAGCCAAGCATCACTTGGTTGGATCATCTTGAAACTTTTCAACGCATTAAAACATATGTAGATTACAGAAGTTGAGTCATCCTAAACCCTATGCTATTCGGATCAATATTTAGACTAATTTCTTAAAAAGTAGTATCTTTGTCTCCCTCATGATAAGCCGTGACATTCATTTAATGCATGCACTTGTTTAAGAATTTCTGAGAACCACCAAAATAAAAATTTATAAAAAAACTCATATGTCAGCGATGACCTCACTCAACATCCTGGAGATTAGGACATAAACCACACAGTACTTGCAATGATAGGGCCCTGTCTAATTTTTTTAACAGCCATGGCGGAGCTGGCGGATTGATGGCGATTATAATACATGTACACAGCTGTGTGCTGTAGGTCTACTTGTTGCGAATGCTTTTGACATGACGTCAGTCGAATAAAATACAACTTGTCTTTGTAATTTGTGTGGGTCACCCGTTGACAGTTAGTTGCAAAGTCTTCACCTTGTTTCTATGTTTCTACGGTGTTAGAACGTTAATTTCTAACATCGGCTATGTGGTAAGATACATGTACATGTACATGTATATTAGACCAGAAATTCGTCACAAATGGTCCAATTTGGGTAATTTGGTCATTTGTGTCATTACATACATGTACAACTATATATGGCCATGCATAACCATTATATCCACATATTTGCATATTTTTCATTGATACCAGACTGACATTTAAGTCACTTGACACATTTGTCATATATGATGTGCCAACCATAATCACATAATAGCAAAAAAATAAATGTACAGTACATGTGCATGTCAAGTTTTCCGATTTGTTAAATATATGCAATGTGTACTTACAACTCCATCTGTCACACTTTTTTCTTGTTCGAGGCCATTGTTGATGATGACACATGGTTACAACAATGTTTTTAGGGCAGACGCACATTTCCTGCAACATCCATTTACAAAAAAATTGCAAGCACAGACATTTTAGGTTCACTCAAGAAGCAACAGCTAGCTACGCATAAGTAAAATGGATTAGATTTTCTCAGTAAAAGTACTGCTGTTATTGGTCATAATACCGGATGGTGTCCGGTTAGTACCAGTTGGACGGCGAAGACAAGCTTGGAGGGAACGTTTAAAGGTTAGGGCTTGGAGAAGCGAGACGCAACAGTAAAGTTGTGTTGTCTTTGTTTTTGTTGGCAATTGCATCAAATTTCCGAGAAATAATATTTCCAGTGGAATTGAGATCCATTTGAAATGCGTGCAATTCGTTAGTACGATCCCAGTGCACTCAGAATTAATCTCCAATAAAAATTCATTGAATTTTTATAGGCCTATGTGCTCTACTTCGTCCCTACCACTCGATGAGTTTATTTACTGCAAGACCAATTGCCATTCTTAAATTGTTTCCTTGAAATAACGTGGAATTACGCAGGTATCATTCGCAGTGTCATTTCTTTCTGCTCGTTCGTGTGGATTGAGCGATTCTAAAACTAATACAGGAAATGACAAAGTTTCCAAATTTTCAATTGTTATAACGAATAATATCGGCCTAAGTTTGTGTAAACAAAAGGTCCCTCCCAACTGCCTTTACACTCTTGAAATTATTTTATTAAAAAAAAGTAAACATGGAAATGAGTGGCCCTGAAGGATAGCGATTCTCACAATGTCAGAAAACGGTATGACATTGTATAAAAGTCTGTTATTAACAAGATTGAAATACAGTATATCTGCAATGTAGGGTCACATGGATGACGTTGATCACTCTTTACTGTCATTATGCGAAACTATGCAGCAGTGTACCAAATTTGACACACCAGAACATTGAAACAAATTCACAAAAATGTTTCGTAGTACATGTACATATGCCAAATAAACCGTCTTCAATTTAATTTTGCCAGTCTCTGCAACTGACAAATTGGAAATTTGCCCTAACCTTACCAGGTTATGATATACAGTATATTTTAATGACCTTGGTGGAGCTGGTCAAGGTGGAGTCCGATATGGCTTGCTACACTGCCATCATCACTTTTACCATATTTGCAGTTTTGAGATTGTGATTCGAATATTGAGATCACGTGTTGATTTATAATTCAATGCTCCGAACATCTAATCAGATCTTTGATGAATCAGCTCCTCGGTGCATCTGCAGTAATGATGATCTTCATCACAGTCTGCAAAACATCAACTTAGAAGTGGTCTTCCATGATTCTAACCATCATGCAAAAATTTGCATTTTTAGCTGTCAGGATCTTGATGGAATTGTTGCATGATGATATCATGCCTTTTAGTGCATCGATTCATGACTTCTTCGGTTCGGGCAAGATCCTTTATTTCTCAACACGTGCAGTTGACCCCACGAAGCTCTGGAGTTTTTCATTTTTGTTGGAGTTTGACCATGCAGGATGGAGGTTTTTTGATTTCATCGTACATGTACCTCTCTGGTGGGTGCATGTCGGACATGTTCTAGGGTCTATACAGTATGCACAGAGCCTGATCATTCTCTAGATGCCAATTTCTTTCATAAATGCGCATATGGAAAATTGAATAGCGTACTGATTAGTCAGACGCGTTCTTAATTGCGGAGACTTTCCTCGCTTCTGCAGCTGTTGACAAATTCGTGAAACTTAAGTTAATTAAGGTTGCTTTAATTGCCTCGGCCACTCCCCCCTATACTGAAGTTGGATGAGAAACAAAAGTTTCTAAAGGCAAATGCAGAGGCGTATAATGATACGTTGAAATCTGGGATATGAAGAACTTTTACCAAACACAAATTATGGGCAATTATTCATTATACGTACATGCACTATCAATACTGTATATTCCTGCATGATATACAGTATCTATTGCACATGATAGCACTGAACAGTTTGGAATGTGTTTAACGCACTGTCTGCACCTTAGTTTGAGCCATGCACATACAGTACATGTACTATGGCATTTTATCTCTAATGTGTCATCCCAACATCGATTACAGTAAGTCTACAATCAAATATGCCATTTAATTTAGAAAGTTAAAGCTAACTTGTCTTGGGACCCAAACAAGATCTACAGGTACTGGATGCTCCATAATGAAGTGCAGCACGAATAGAGTTGCTACTAGTGAAGATCATAGTGAAAAATGTCAATACCACATTATAATGTAGTCCTTTGGGTCAGACTCTGTTTGGGCACTTTTCACTAATCACTAATCCATCCCAATCCCAGCAGCGGCGGTTGGGGGTGCGGGTCACTGATCTGCCTAATTTAAGGGCTCGGGCCATGCAGGTGTACCGGAATAGCCCTTAGTCACAAGTTGCCCAAAATAGACGCGACCTTTTGTTTAGAATTAAAGAGAACTTTTCCATATTCAGCTTTCCCTCTCATAGTCCAAATATGGCACATTCCTCCACTGTGTAAGGCAAAAGACCGAAATTCCCCGAAATATTAGGACAAGGGCGCGTTCTCAGGTCACTCGACACACTCCCAAGGGTCATGTCAGCCTGAAGGAGGTCCATGAATGACTCCTTCAGTGTGATACTGTGAGCTGACCTTGATGAACCCTGATTAGGAATATGTATGCAATGATAAGGCACTGTACCTGTCAAGAGCAATGCAAGAGCACAGAATCTTAATAACCTAAATGGGAGATTTCAACAGAAAGTTATTGATTCTCTCCTTATTTGGCTTACAGGCATGAAAACTTGCATCCTTGACAACATGCTCTTGCATTTATGGATTTAGGACATGTTCTGTGGTAAGTGCTTTATGAGGTTTGCAATGATAATACATCTACAACTCCAGCATGCATGCTCTTGGATTCCTGCTAAACTATTAATGGTTTTGGAATGCAATAATCCAAAATTTCTGCTCACCATGCAATTTGACGATCATTGGATGCGTTAAATGGGACCATTAGGCGATCCTTGATGATGCACTCCATGCTCATGTACAATTTGGTTTTTTGTGTCCTTGAAAGTCAACGACGCATTCTCCGGACCAGTGAAAAAGTACAGTACATCATCTGTACATGTACAGTAATTGTTTCGAAGTTCGAACTCACATGTGAGCATATTGTAAATACGCGCGTAAACCATGCACCAACGGGACAGTCTGAACACTTCAGTTACCGTTTTGGATACTGTACATGTACATTACATGTACTGTAGGTTCTTTTTCTGGCTAAGACTGGCTTATCACGGTACGTCATTTGCTCATTACATCGCTCACCGGCTGCAACAGTGGCACATATCAAAATGAACACTTAATTGTTGAGAAAAACGAGCGATTTGTAAATTCATTGTGTTATCTTTACTGTTCCTGTGCGCATGTTTTATGGAATGTCTAAGGGAATTTCATTGTTATAATACGTAATTGATATAGTGCGCTGTTTTTTTGGGCAAAATTTTGTGATGTTGAAGAAATGTTGTAATATTTTGAATTGTGTTGAATGTGTCAATTTGAAATGTGTTAAACATTTTATAACGGAATATGAATTTAAGAACACAATGATACGAATGTAAATAGCCAAAAACCAGATGATTTTATCAACAAGAAAATCAATTTTGATGTCAAGAAGCCGCAACTCCTTCCTAATGTTTGATATACTAGTACAATTTGTTTATACATGTACATGTATATTCTACTGTGTTACTGTACATGCAAGCAACTCTAGCCCTAACGGTTTGCGAAATGTATTTACCCACCCCTCCGTTTAACCCCTTAGCGGTGGGTAATACGGAAAACAACAACAATGTAATGTAGGTTATTAATCACTTCGCCAGTCAATTCGGCCTCTGCCAGTGCTTGCAAACATTATTACAATTACGTACGAAAAGCATTCGCTGTTTCGTCGCTGATGGCTCGCTAATACAGTAGATGGTTTGGACCATAATCGTACCACGTGTGGAATACAACCGTTCATCTTCTGCCTAATGCCAACTCTGAATCCGCAGTAATTACAACAAAAACAAAGCAGGATGGAGCGATGGAATGGCAAAGTGAGTGATGATAAGCAGATGCGGAAGAAGTGCCCTGGATGCGTTGAAAAGAAACACGTTTTCGGAATTAGTATTGCACGTGGGTTGTGGACTGCTGGAAGCAGACATGCTTATGGAAGATCAACAGATGACAGAGATAATGGCTGCATTGCACAGTGGAAGGAAATGAATCGAGCAGGTCTTAAGTCATGCAGAAATGTATTTCCTGATAAATCAGCAATAACTTATCGGGTTTGAACAGACAGGACCAAACACGAAGGGAGCATTGCCCATTAGCTGCAAAATTTCACATCAAGAGGAATCGTATTGGAAGATGTGCAGTAATATTACAAGTTTCTGGTAGTACAGTATCAACCCCTCTGAAATTGACTTGTTACATTTCTCTAGTGGAAAATTACCATTCATTGCTAGGGCATCTTCGAGCTACATGTACATGTACGCTCTTCTAGAAATTCAATGATGGTAGAAATTGTGTATTACACTTCCATCTATAGAAGGAAACTATAATATACAGGTAACAAATATTCCAAATAAATTCTGTTGTTTTTTCACCAAGATAAAATAACTCATTGCTGTTGAAGACAGGGATTTGGGCATTGTTAACTGCACTGTATCCAGTGCTGACCACTTGAGCACCATCTTCTCAAGGCCGGTTCCACACACTTCTTCGCATAACCATTTGCCTTGTCGATGCAGTGACCTCAAGTGGAGTCACGGATTACAGCTGCCCAAATACTTTAAAAAAATATCAAGTTATGGATTTGTGCCCTTAAATCTCAACAAATAGCAAATGCTAATGATTAAGAAACGCCATGGATAATTTCTTTTACAAATTACAAGAAATAATCGAGTTTTAATCAAATGTGCTTTTCAGAAATGTCAATTGTGAAGGAAATATTGTAGGCCATTTTTTATTTCCTTTTATTTTCTTGGGCGATTTTGTTTGAACAATTTGTGGGCTTTTTTTACATAAATGTCAGGACCAGTAACAGTGCAAAGAACATCGTTGGAAAATATGTTTAATAGCTTCAGAAATGATGGAATTTAAATGTACCTTAAATTGATTTCGTAAAATATTACTAGCTGAAGAAATATCGAGAGAAAAATTGTTGAATAATTACAGTAGATCATAGCGAACTTTTCCTGCGCCATTTTTAGAAGCACATGATCACAAATGACTTCTGATCTTAAATTATTGAATTTCTAATATGACGAATTAAGAGTTTATAGAAAACTACTACAAGTAATGAATTTTGAACGTAGTTGCTTGCAAGCATTTTTCAGATACTGTGCGGGGTGCGACTTACGAGACAGTCGGTATGTTTTCAGGTGAAAGTTAGCAATCACGTCTTTTCATAGAAGCGCTATAGTTTGTTTCATTCGAAAGCGCTTTCATGTTGAAGCATATTTGCAGCATCCAGAATCATCGGATAGGGAGCTTTATGCCCGAACCACAGCTTCTTTTTGTACCATACTTGAGCAGCGCGAAAATCATAGCCTTACATTTTATCAAAAAAAAAAAAAAGTAAAAAATGCACCTTCGATTTTTTATAATTTTATGACATAATTTGGAAGTGCACATTGATGCGAATGTAATGGGCTAAAAACCACATGATTTGATTAACAACTTTAGGTTTTATTTGCGGTTAGGCTTAGATTTACCATGAAATTTTTTTCTCGTACCAAAATTGTTGATAGAATTATGTGGTCTTTTGCCCATTACATTCGAATCTATGTGCACTTCCAAATTCAGTCATAAAAATATAAGAAATCGATGGTGCATTTTTTGGGGGGGAAAAATTCGTATTCGTCTCAGAATCTTGCTGATAATGGATAATGCACAGAAGCGTGCAAAATTGCATTTTTCCTCGCCTACAGTATTTCCGTTTTTAAGCGTGAAACGGTCGGGTATGGTTCACTATTTGCGTTTTTGTGCAAACGTTTGTTGGACTGAATTCGCCGTGTTTTCCTGGAGCTGTTGTTTTTGGATAAATCTAAATCAAATTTACCGCCATCGGAATTAATGAACTGCCCTTTTATCGCCAACGTTTGTGCCTGAAGCGCCGTTGTTGCGAATGAAAGCTTTCAGATTTCTCCTTCAACATACGCATCTCATATTCCGTAGTAGTCGCCATTTGTTAAATTTCATTATTCGTTTCGGTGAAGTTCCAGACGTTCATCTTATCTCTGAAGATCTGGGTTGGCTGTGAATAAGGTGCTCATCAACTTCTTATTTTACGACTTGCCAGCATTTTATGTTACTGCGTATTTGGGAATTTGGTCACTGCCAATGCGTTCTAAAAACTAATTCCGTGAATTCTACCTAGGCCTTCATTGATTGGGTTTTGGCCTCGTTGCTTTGTACTTTTTGGTGTGTTTCCACGCATGTAGCAACCTTCTAACATGATTTTGCTTCTTTTTCCCAAAGTTTACTTAAAACACGTTTGCGAGTGTTGCATAAAAATAACCGGCTACACTAGTCGATGCGAAATGCAAGAAATTCTATTGTTGCTTTTCGAAGGATTTCGCAACAGAACCACGTCACGAGCAAACAAAGCTGTGGTAATGTCGAGGTTAGGCCGCAAATTCACAATTTCTAGAATCTAGATACAAGCTTGTTTCCCATATCGACGTATCCCGATTTAATAAAAGCGCAATGTACTAAGGGAAGGTTTACTGCGCTGCAATGAAAAGGCAAATTCCACGAAGTTGGTCAGTTTACATATCTCCCAACTAAATTGTACAATGCTTTCGGTTTTGTCTGTTATCCAGTCAGAGCTAGGTTCTTCTGCCATTCAATGTTTTGTTTATTTACATAAGTAGCAGTTAATCGTAATATATGAACGATAATTATGAATGTGAAAAGGGAAAAACGTCCTCTTTGTTCTACAAGAGCAGATTGTTGTAGTTTGGTATGTGCAGTGTGTATGTAGGGCGGCACCCGCATGCCAAGTCGCTGGTGCCCATTGGAACCACCCTTCGCCCTTCCTGACCGATGTTGACTTTGTACCATCTGATGTTGTTGCTGTGCGATTTACTAACAGTCCCTATTCTGAAGAATAGCCCTTTACGCAACATCGCAGTGTGGGCGTTGCACGAGCCTGTCTATTTTTGCAATATGATGCAAAGTGAAGACCCATAGGGTCTGCATCCATTGTTGCATATGCATACAAATTATAGCTGTTGGACAGATTTGCAATCGGATAAATGTAAGTGTCACAGTTGTTAGTTTCCTTGCACTAGTGTGTGCAGGGGCATGATTGTCAATTGCACTTGGGTTTAAACAATTGTGAGCATGCAAATCTGACGCGACATGAAATTCTTTTTTTCTGAGAATGGGGTACCAACTCCTTTTTTAATTTAACAAAATGCTATGCCTGGGCTTTGTGGAATGACTACATAATGTACATTGTTTTTTTCTAACACGTCTTCCAAGTGATAGCAGCACATTTATGCAAAAATATGCTTTCAGTGTAATACATTTTTTTTTCTAGTTTACGTGCCAATATACCAGTAACTATGTCTGAAACAAAGGATGAGAAGCAAGAAGACGAGAAGGTGTATGGTGGCTGTGAGGGTCCAGATGCCATGTATGTCAAGTTGATCTCATCTGATGGACATGAATTTATTGTTAAGCGAGAACATGCTCTGACTTCTGGCACAATCAAGGCGATGTTGAGTGGACCTGGTGAGTTGATCTAACGATTGTGACTAAGGTAGACAAGTTTCGTCCATTCTAATGCTTTTCAAACCATACCTGTTTGCAAAGCTTCGCTTTTGGACAAAATTGAAGTGCAATTCATTTTTGTGTGTTCCGAATTAATTTTGGGACTATACTGAACAGCCGACAAATGTTATTATTAGTCTTATATTGATCAGCGAGGCATTTTTAATACAGTAATTAGCGATTCTGCATTCAAACGGTTTTGTTTTTTCACAGGACAATTTGCTGAAAATGAGACCAATGAAGTCAATTTTAGAGAAATACCGTAAGTATTTAGGTTTAACTGTCAGCAACAACTTTTGTTTCCCATAACTGAAATGATGAGTATTTGATATCCAACAAAGATCTAAAATGACTATACAACGTTTACTCTGATTATCCATGAAATCTGGTAATTTTAAAATTGTCGCTTACATATGTATTAAGGAAATATTACATGTGAAATTGATTGCTGAAGTCAACTTGCCACAAGTGTTTTCATTAATGCATAGCAATTGGGCAATTTTGAAATGACTGTTTTATGTGCAGTGTTCGTTTTTTTTTCCATCGTAAACAGCAGTGATTTTTAACGTCATTCTTTTCGATTTTTGTTAGGTCACACGTTTTACAGAAAGTCTGCATGTATTTCACCTACAAAGTACGCTACACTAACAGTTCCACAGAGATACCTGAATTTCCAATTGCACCAGAAATTGCATTAGAACTACTAATGGCGGCCAACTTCTTGGATTGTTAAGTTCAACTTTAAACAATTATCAAAAGTATGGTTAAATTAGGTCCTTATTAACAGGTTGTATGTATTTTCTTTGGATTTCAGTTCAATTTGTTTAACTTGCTTTGAATTTTCAAGGCGGTTACTCGATTTTATGTAGTTCAGTTACCTCCATTTGATTTTCATAAGCTTCATTGGCATTGATATGAGTAAACCTAATCTAAGTGGTTATGTTACAGAGATAACCTAATGCTGTGATAGATCTCCTGGCATTCGCTTCTATTCAGTTAAGTGGACAGTTAATTTTCATTGTAAACTTTAAGGAGGATAAATGCCATGGCATCCCTGCATTCTGTTTTACAGAATTATTTGACACAATTGTGCTGCCATGATACTTGGTTCACACTTCTCTTGTTAATAATCCATGTGCATCAAATTCGACAGTAAAATAATGAAATGATCAAAGTTCAGTTTCATCCGTTGTTGCTTTAATACCACTTGTCTCCACACATTGGCAATTACAAAGATGAAACAATGACAATTTTCGAAAAGTTAATTATCAGCATATTAATCATGTGATACACAATAGACGCTACACTTGTTATTTCTAAACACTGCACAATTTTACCTAATTAATTTGAACGATCTTGGTAATATTGTGTGGTCTGTATCGGGTATTAGTTTATTTTCAAACTTGGTTATTTTCAGGCATCCATCCATGTTTGCATTCTATGTACATGGCGAATGTCTGCTAAGATAAGGCATTCACAGGCACCATACATATTAAAATGTGGCTGCAGTCAGTTGTGAGAATGGGGTGTGTTTTTGTATGAACAAATAACTTTCACATAAAAGTGGCTAGTGATAATCAGTTGACTTGCATTTTTGTAGAATTCTCATTATAATCTTTTCTAGGGCTTAAACGTTTATAATTTATTCACAGTTTCAAATATTTTTGAGTCAGTTAAACTAAATTTTAGTCATTACCAGTCTCTTAATTTTTTGCAAATTGATAAGTGCCAGTCGTGCAAATCACCAAAGCTGAAAATACCTTGAAATGGGCTAATAATTTATTACACTACAAGGTGCATTATCAAAGCCTATCATTGTATTTGTTTGTCTGCGATAGACAGTATTTATAATAATGTTAACATTGCTCATTTGACCATTTTTTTCTGTATTTGTCTCAGTCAGATAGAATTCAACTTCAACAATTAAAGTTCATTTTGTTATAAGGTCCTCACTTTTTCGTTGGATTTTAATACCACGTTTTCATTGAATCGGCGGAACGAATTCGGTAGCCGCCTCTCATTTCATTCTGTGGTGAATGAATAGCGGCTACTGAACTCGTTCCGTCACTGCAATGGAATGGGTATAATGTAAATCGACAACTAAGGTCTCTGTGGTCCAACTGAAACCAAGAAAAAATGCAGATGAGTTCTAATCGTTTGTACTCCATTACATTCGACCTTAAACTGCTAGTTAGAAAAATTTAGCCTGCTGAATTCATTTTGTTAGCTGGCCAACAAAGTATATTGTAAATAGCATATTTGAAATATGCATGCCAGTCCCTACATAGTTTAACCCCTAGCTTGTTCTAACAGGAATTTTCTCTAGTCTTTGCGTATCTTTTGAGAACGCCATCTTTGCACAATTATTAATTTGAAAACATTCTGAATCGCCCGTTAGCTGCTCCTGTGATAAAAATGAGTGATGCTCAGTATAGCCTTGATGCTTGATTCAATGTTAGGGGCAAACCGTTGTTGATGTTCCAAGCTGGGTTTGAATTCCAATAACATAGCCTTGCCAGGAAATGCAACGCACGTACATTCATAAATAGATACACTTCAAAACACGAATAAGATGCGTTTCAACAAACGTTCAAATGGTTTGCCAACATCATATTTTATACAGTATGCACAAGCATAACACCTTTTGTGTACATTGTGGTATTTATTAACTTAATCATTCAGGGCATGGGGTGTCTGCATACTAAAGTAACAGCTAATGTTTTGTAATTCGCCTGAAATGCTATAATGAATCAAACAACAAATCATTAAATTTAAATTACACTGATTAATTTTAATATAGTGGTATATGTGGATTGTGTAAACGTAATTCATCAGCATAAAACTTACGGTAATTCCCTCCGGCATCTCTAAACCTCTCAATAAAACAAGGTTATAAGTCGTCCAGCATTGAAAACGAGTGAGAATTATTTGAACATTTCATAGCAAATAACCTCTATTCTTGTCACCCATGTTTGATGGAATCATGTTTTTTCCAAACTCGTCCAAGGACATTACTACCATATGGTTGTTCTTATATCAGGGCTCATACGTACCTGGAAAGTCAGGGAAAGTCAGGGAAGAGCAAAATGGTCAGGGAGAGTCAGGGAAAACTACGTTTTTTGCTGTAA